>JAMBLF010000834.1:0-186844 GCA_030578115.1 Leucoptera coffeella | reverse complement strand
CCCCGCCGCGACGTGGACATCGACCAGGACTAGCCCCGCCCCGCGCCCCCCTCCTCCGCCGTCCACCATGTAGTGTCGCTGTCCTTGTTATTGAACGGTTTAACTTTATGGATACTCAACCTAATTATATTGTGATCGTCTTAAATAATGTAATAATAGTATTGAGTAATAGCTTAATTACCATAACGGGTTACCTGATACAGTTAGAAAAATTTTCAAAAAAACATGAAATGAAGACCATTCTCGTGTTTTATTTACTATAACGGGGAGTATTTACAAGATTTACATGAATTTGTGCCCAGTCACGGACGATAAGGGCGCGGCTAGAGATCGAAGTACCGCTCGGGGTTATCGTGGCTGACTGCGGCGTGGACGAGCGTGGAGACGGCGGCGGCGTCCGCGTGCATCACTCGGTCCCACGTGCGCTCCGTCCACGCCACGGCCGAGAAGCAGGCCGCGTTGCTCACGAACGCCCGCACGGTGACTGCCGTCGCGCCGCGGAACAGGCAGCGCCAGCCCGCCTCGCGCACCGACCGTCGCAGGCAGTCCCAGGCGCCTGCATACCGGCCGCTCGCATCCGCCTGCAACCTGGACTTGACCACGTCGATCGGGTAGAGCACCAGCCACGAGGCGGCGCCCGCCACGCCCCCTGCCGCGAACACTCGCGCGGGCCTCTTATCGTCGCGGGTCATTGCTTCGTAGCTGCCGAAGTATATGGCGAACGCCGGCGCGTCTCTCAGCGCAGTGATGGTAAGTCCTCGATACAACGCCCTCCATCCTCCCTGTCTTAGCACGTACGCAGCACCAGCGAACGCTCGCTGCGGTATCTGATCTCCCGCTTTGGAGAGTTGCTGTCTCGTCTTGACTAGTTCCACTGGGGAGCAGATGACGCTCTGCAGGAGTCCGGCGAAGCAGCCGGCGGCCGCGTGGGTGGCGATGGCGTTGGGCTCGGGCAGCGCTCGGCTTGCGTGGCCGTATGCGCCAAACACGATGGCGTTGATCCCGGCGACGCCCCCCAGCGGGGCCCCCACTCCCTTGTACATGGACAGCAGGGTGCCTCCCTTGAGCAAAGATCGCGCGCACTCCAAGGCGGTGCCGCGCCCCGACTGGATGTGTACCTTGAGCGTGTCCAGCGGGTGACCGGCCAAGATTCCGACGCAACCTGGAACAATAAAACTCTGTTAGATTATATCGAGTACGGATTGATTTTTTCAATCTTTTTGTAGTAGCTGCAAGCTTAGAAAGTCTTAGATGAAGCATTACAAATTGATTGCTCGTTGCTGATCGAACAGTCCTCAGGAATACTTGGGTGGTACTTCAGATATAATTCATTTAATGCTACGTCATCGTTAGTATTGTACGAGTAGATAGCTAAGATCACGTTGTTTAATAAAAGTAGTAAGTAGAATTAGATACTTGCCTCCAATGCATCCAGCCGCAAAGTCCAAAGCCATAATGTGATGGGTGTTTTACCCTTAGATCCTGAAAGATAACAAAAGTAGTTTTACTTTCGTACATCTACTATTTATTATACTGTTAAAGTCCGTCAAAGTTCACTCTTTGCATAATCAGAAGTTCAATCAGATTGAAATTTAATAACGGGATTTCTATGGAAAGCCATTTTCTCTGGTCAATTTTCAATGAGGTTAGATAAAAATTTATGTTTTCTGGAATTTGGATTCGATTGATAAAAGAACGCGATTCAATTAAGCCATAATATTAATTTTGCCTACGCATGCATGTCTTTAAAGACATGCTAAAGTGAAGAAAACATGCAAATTCCTAAAAGTCATTTCATTTAATTTTTCTTTATCACTGCTTCTTTCATCCCCAACTTCTACTTCTGTCTGTTGCCATCCAAATTGATCATAATTGAGATATGAATTGACCACTCATTTTCGACGAAATATCTAATATTTTAAATAATTTACCTTCTCGTAATTTAAGTCGAATTTACAAGATTTAAAGAAGTAAAAATTTTTAATTGTCTTATGCATATTCTTACCTAAAACTTCCTGCTAAAGCCACATGGTGCTACGGATACTATGGAACTTCAGTCCGGTTTAAAATGTTTACTGTTAGGCGGAATATCACTCCGAAATTCGAAGAGATACTGGTTCAATTAAAAAAGTTATCAATAAAATAAGACGTAGCGTCCGTTTCTATTATATTTATGAATCGCTATTGAGTTGACCCCTGATAAGGGCAGGAATAATAATATTACCCACGCCCGCTAACGTCAGATTGAGCTCTCCAGTTGAAGTTATTATTGTTTGCTAATACGAATTGATAACTAGTGTTAGAAATATTATGATAAACTGTCGCGATACAATGCTATTGGTCTCAATTTGATTTTATATTTTGGGAAGCTTAAGTGGTCAATCTAGGTGGTAATTGGTGCTTCTTGCTGGATTGGAGAGCTTTTAGAGGTACTGCTGTGAAAAATACTTTGTATTCGTAACAAGGACCCCCACAAAGGTTGTATTTTTGTTCGTGAAGTTTGGTAATGTCAGCGAATTTTTGCAAAATAGTTATAGTGTGAAGTTGGTAGTGGATGACCAAAAGTGTCAAAATTTCGCTTCAAAAAAGATCGGATATTGAACTGCGTTTGTATTAAAACGCATTAGAAGACTAAGGCACCAGGACATTAGTTTACATGCTGTTTATTTTCATATTTAAAAAAAAACTTCTATTTTTTCAGCTTTTGAAAACCGTTAGGCGCGCCCTCTGCAGTGTATGAAGATCTAATATTCATATTTAGGTAGCGATTCTCCGAATTTATTACAAATAAATTTAGAGGCCTTATTTAGAGGCATAGCATTCATTCCATAACAGCATCATGCTATCTGCAATCACGACAATGGATTTGGTGTTGCTAAGATACATCGATAAGAACATGCTTCAAGATTTATTAATAATCAGGATATTCTTGAGAACTTTCCGATGTTTTTACAATAATAAATTATCAACAATGTTTGCATTTGGATCCAGACAGAGTGTTTGTGAATGAACGAAGCGTGATCACTATAAATAGCATAAGGTGGTTATTCTAGACGATGTTATTGAGTGAACTGTGCCCGTATCATACTTTGTATGGCATGAGACATTGTCTTGTTTAATTTTCAGGAAACGTGTGATGGGTATAAGAACGTGATAAAAAACGTTATGTCCTAGTTTTTTCTGGTTCATGTGCCCCAAATTCACTCATCACGGCAATTGATTAGCAAAAATAAGTCTTATTAAACTTATTATATTAAATGACCAAGTTTTTTTAAAGATTAATTGGTCGTGTGAGCTGAAAAGTGTAGGATAGCATATTCGAGAGATTTTGGCCAGGGTAGCAAAGGATTCTGTGATAACGAAATCACACTTGTGAATAGAAAAAATATTATATTGTTCGATCTGATATCAAGTATTCGTTAACGAAGAATTGAGATCTAGCCTAATGGCTTTACGCTAAAACGATAGAAATCAAAATGTATTGGATTCGTTTTAAAGGACCACGTGATTTACTGAATGCCTATGTGATTTTGTATTCGACTGACATTTCGGTTCGACACAGCGTTTCTAGGCAAGAGGATATGGGAGATATTTGTCAATAAACAGAAATTGACAAATACTCCCATATTCTTGGCAGTACACAAGGATACATGGACTCTCTCTCTATCTTATAGCATAAATAACTTTTAATAACGGACAGGGAGAAGTAGCGTCATTTGGGAGGAGGCCTATGTCCAACAGTGGATTCTTACTGGCCGATAATGGTGATGATGAACGTTAAAACCACGTGTATTATTGTAACAGGGGCCTTAGTTCACTAATGCTTCTTGCAAAATATCAGATCAGTAATGGTATGAAGTTGGTAGTGGATTATCAAAAGTGACTAATTTCGCCTTTTTAAAGCGAAATTTGACACTGTTGCCCAATTTACTGACATTTTTCTCTTTTGGTCATCCACTACCAACTTCACACTATTACTCATGTGATATTGAACTGCGTTTGTGCTGAAACGTGTAAGTAGACTTGGGACCCAGCTGTTAGCTATCTTCGAGCTCAAACCTGCGCTTGGAAATTTTAATATGGTTATGAAGACTTTGTTACACTCTTACACTGTTTTGTAGATTCGATATTTGAATTGTTCTTTATTGAAGATTCTTTATTAAAGGACGCGCAAGTTTTAGTTATACGAGTAGCTCTGGTTATAAAAGCTCTGTATTTATTGTCCGTTATTCAATACTCCTGAAAGATTTTTTCTTAATTCATAAAATACACAATGATAATAAATTATGAATAGTAACATCATAAAATACGATTTTATTTAGAAACATTATTCATTGTGTTTTGATGTTAGGTATTGTTTTGTTTACTAGCTACCGGTGCATGTATATATATCATTATTTATTTATTTATGAATCCTCGATTGATGTATGGATACCCTTATTAAATGATCATGGCTACAAATACCATACAACATAATGTAGTAATAATATGTTTTTAATTTATCCAACGCTCGTGAACACAAAACTGTCCAAACCTTTTTCATCCACCTAACTTTTCTACGAGTAACTCTAGTTTTGTAGAATCTATAATGTAATAAACTACGCACCTATTAAAAAGCTACTTACCCAGTCCAAACCCAGATCAAATGAGGTAGTCGTAGTGCGAATTGATGTTGCCTCCAGTAGTGGTCACTCCAATGAACATGTTGTCAATCAAAGAGGCACTCGCGTATGTCCGTGTTCCACCCGGGGTCCTGTCGCTTTGATTTTATATAATTACTCCAGAGTACTGCTCTTCGTTATCAGCCAAAGGTCATTAGTATCTCGGGCTATCGTCTATGTCACCTCTATGTTTTCTTTCGCCATTCTTCTTGAGACACGATCGCGGGACATCTCGTATCGCAATAAGTACCCAAGATAAAGTTTGGGAATAAAAATTGTAGCTTTGTCCCTTTTTTGTACGTGGATGGTTGAGAGTGGCTTGAGATAGGAAAGTGTAAGGCATTTTTTTTCTGAAAAAGTATTAGATAATCAAAAAATCATGCTTTGCCCGCATGCGATTATTGTGGGTTCCAGTGGATCCATCAGAATGATGGTGCGTCCATGAGTTACACCTCGGTGCTTAGAAGTAATTGTTGCTTATTCGGTCGAAATTAATAGTATTTTAACTGAAAATTAAGCTACAATAACAAATAGGTAACGATACAAATATTAGTTCTCAACCTAAAAAGGATCGAATCAAACGTGTATGAATGAGACAGTGTATATCGTGTTTTACGCTCTCTCTGTTTAAATAGGTGACGTCACGAGAAGCAGCAACGCCCATATTCTGTTACTTTGTTACGTCACTGAGTATTATATTTACATACAATGAGTTTAATACTTACATAAAACCTAATGTACATTGTAAGGTCTGCTCATCCTTAAATAATAATATTTAGCATACGTACTATAAATAAAAAAATCAGCATAGCATTACAAATGTTAATAATCTATTATTATAGTCGTTTATTTTATAGATATGCTTTATTAAATAGTTCGAAAACATACATAACTTACTTACTAAAAAGGGAGTGTAACTTATGCACTTATTGCGGATATAGACACTCGCAACGCTGGTCTTATACCGCCCCGCTAGAGGGCAAAGTGAATAGATGTAAAAGTTTGCAGAGACAGGAGAAGAAAAATCTGAAACTTAACGTAGGCAAAAGCTGTAAGCGTGTCTTTAATAAGCAAAGATAAAAACTACCTAAGACTAAAGAAGACAACCTGAAGAGCCTGAATATTACCGGCGGTAGATGTATGGAAACCATTCTTGTTTACCTTTAAAATGAGATTGTGATCTGAGATGAGGTGACATCAATTCAGTCTATCAACATAGTCATGGACCTTTGACATTGCAAATAATTATCATCAAATTTCCGACGGAATATTTTACCATGTCTCAAATTTTTTTTATACATTCATACACACCACGCCTGATTCCCTGTAGAAGAAGGCAGAGATCACGGATCCCTATTTGTCCCGATCCTGACAGACCACTTTCGCCTCATTGACACTCATACACCCTTGGCGGTTACAGGTACTTTAACGTCACCCTTTTTCAATATGGGGTCTATCTGATTGTTATATGTCTTTTTATAATCTAATAATTATATCTTTGTATAATCACCCAAATTTACAAAACACATAAGTATTCATTATTTATTATTATTATTTGTACCTAGATAGGTATATTTCTTATTGACGTACATACTTAGTTGAGAAAAGTTATTTATTTCCAATACATTTTGACATTTGACCCCATCTCTTTTTGGCGATTTTTATCTGTTTATTGTGAATCGCAAAAAGTATTTATAGCTTAGCACCTTATCTGGATTTCAGTATTTAGGCCCCGAACAATACCTAATACCTAACAAAACAATCTGGGGGTCAAGTCTGTAATTAAAATGGCTATATACACAATCGCATTGTTACGTTTCGCTATAAGGTCAGATTCAGGAAAAATATTATTATGTTGTTACCTTATATAACGTATGTATTACATACACGTCATCTTTTCGAGTTATTATCGGATAATTTGAGCAACTCAACTACTTTAAATAGCATCTCCGAAATTTTGAAGGCATGTCAGGTATGAGCCACTCAAAACCTACGTGTCAGTAGATAGGCAGCACCCAAAGTGACAGGTAGAGAACCGTACCACCATAAACAGGCTAGCTATTACTTATCCCAATTCATAGGCTGGTTTCTTCACGATGTTTTCTTTCGCCGTTAGTGATGGTAAGTACATGATGTACGTAAATGAAAGCACATTTTTAAATTTCATTAATTGGTACATGCTGGAGTCAGGATTCGGACCAAGGGCCTCTAATATGATGCCAGAAGTGTTAACCACTAGTCTTCTGGTGCTATAAGGTTGGTAGAAACTTTGATGGAATAGAAATGGAATTATACACACACGCTTCACGACTTGTGTATACACACTTACCTTTTTTATTATGGCGGGGTAGTCAGAGGCTTGAATGCCCATCTTCGAAATTTCGAAGGCATGTTAGGTATGGGTCATTCGAAGCCCGCGTATCACAAGATAGACAGCACCCAACGTGATAGGTAGTGAACCGTATCATATCAGATAGACAGGTTTCCTCACGATGTTTTCCCTCACCGTTAGCGACTGTAAATTATGTACGTAAATTAAAAACACATTTAAATTTCATTCATTGGTACATATGCCAGAGTCGGGATTCGAACCTAGGACCTTTCTCATACGAAGTCCCAGGTCTTACCCACTGGGCTACAGCCGCTCAGGAATTAGCGATTGGAAATAATGGAATGAGCAAATTGTATTGCCGTAACTGAGCCAAACCCGAACAAAATTGACTATTGTTATATTACATTACTATATATGTATATTTTCCAAATGGAGCGAATTTATGACTGTGCCACTGTCACAGTCATAAAGCGTGAGTGGTGGATACCGGCACAGGGAATTGTTAGGGTTACTTTTAATGAACTCACATACCTAAATAAAACATTGTCACCACCTGTCATAAATGTAGAACTATTTGTATAACATGACGTTTACGGGGCAGTCAGAGATCCATCTCCGAAATTGCAGGTGGGGTAATTTTATGGCGAATTCCATCGCGTGTTAACAAGATATACGGTATTCAATTAGACAAATGGTAAGCTGTGTCGCCATTTACAAGGATTACCTATTTCTCGGAATAATTACATGTGTTTTTTCACGATGTAGGCATTTTGCTACAAGGAATAATAAATGAAATGATTAACAGGTGCAAATATTGCTTGTAGTCCACCCACTTAAAGTTTTAAACTTAAGCATGAACAAGGCGCCATGTTTAAATAATCGTCATTACCCCTGTTAAAATAAAACTATATAAAAATATTAAATAGGAACTATTAAATATATAATGTAGAGATCGCGCCACATAAATTGGCAGTTGGAGGCGTCGCCACAGTCGCGTAATTCAGTGATACCAGTAAACACGCCAGAACTAGCACTCACTGTGCCATACGGCTCGATACATTATTAGTTTCATTTGTAACGGTCTTTGGTTGCAGAGCTCTATAAAACAAATTAATATATCAAAGTCAAAATGTTTATTTAAAATAGGCCCTATCACAAGCTCTCTTTGATTGTTATCTTATGATCTAAGTATAAATTAAAAAAACTATTTCACACATGGCACTGAGTATTGTCTTTACATATTTTTTACCGAGGTTAGTTCAGTGGAGACCCTAGCTAAAAAAACTATTTCATCAATTTATGATTAATAAATTAACGGGACTTATCCTTCTTATTATATATTACATATATTATGTGTTCCTTCACTCTGTCCGCAATAGACTGTTTAGTCTGTCCGACGTAGGATTTCCCACAGCTGCAATCAATCTTATATACATTCTTATATCTTATATCAAAAGTATAAATCGCGAAACTCTTAAAACTATTATTTCAAACATGGCACTGAGCATTGTCTTTACATATTTTTTACCGAGGTTAGATCAGCGGAGACCCTAGCTTGGAGAAGAGCTAACAAGAAACTCCGGAAATCAATTTATTATAATCACCCTTAACAAACATAAAAATTACAAAGAGTGAGCAAAAAATACAACGCTGGAAACGTCAAATTTAGTTCCAAGTTTGCCTACTGCCAATTTATGTGGCGAGATCTCTTTATGATTTTTCTTAAATTGTGTTCACGTTTTTTTTTACCACTATTCAAACAACTGAAGCAGATTCAACCATTTTGATTCTTGTGCAAGAATGTAAGCTCTTTAATAAAATATATTATTTATTATTCACACATTAATGAAACTCGAATAATCGTTTATTATTCTTATAAAACAGTCAATGTATAATATCTCAAGAAAACGTTATTGTGATGCTTCATTCAGTTAATGAGATAAGGACTTGTGTGTGTATCTTATTGTCATAAATAAAAAAAAACGATAAAGTAAAGTTTTGTGGAGTGAGGCGGCAGAGTAAAAACTTTAAAAATTCTTAACTTACTATTTTCTTATATTATTAACTTAGTATTTAAATTGTTATAAAAATTAAATTATGTACGTCTGACGTTAGTTACCGGCATTGGAGACTTAATTATTGGCCAACACGCTGATGAATGAAAATTGCTCTTGTGGACTAAAGCGGTCAAAGTGTATTTTCCTGTTTCCTTGGTTCCGCTTTACCGATTCCATTGAATGAAATGCTTATAGTATTGTATTATTTGCTTTGATGTGTTATAGCAGTGTTTATGTATGAAGTCAGTGTTACTGAAGCAATTGCGATGGAGGACCTTGGAGAAGCTGACTTCACTGAATATGTCTCTATCTTGGATAACTTTTGCGGCTCAAAATTCTGGGTAAGGAGTCTTGTTTACATCTTTATTACTATGTTTATTCGGTTTCTGTTCCATATTATAATTTCATAGTTTAATTTAAAGTTTATCTCAAGTTAAAATTTAGTATTAGGTATTTCAAAGCAAAAGCTTTGTTATTGGGAAAATTTATTCACTCACATATAACAGTATAAAATGTGCAAAATTGTGATTTTATTGAATCATACATACATTAATTCCCTTCCTTTTTATCCCTTTCACTGTGGACAGGACCTCATAGACATGATAATATCAGCTAAACCACTTCTTAGCATTAATATTGGCGTTGTGATGTTATATGGTGCCGCTTGTTGCTAGCCCAGAAACCTATTGACCTACTGACCTATTAACGGATTCCCTTTATCCAATACCTTAGACACCTATAACATGCCGAGAGAGCCAGTTAGCATTCTTTTTACAGCCAAGATTAAGGATTATTGTAGGCACATTCAGTATAAATACTAATATGAGTGTTTACATCATTTTAATCATCTTTACTTAACATCCTGACTACTACATGAATACCGGAAATATTGTGTATAGGTATAACTAGTGCTAAATAAAATTAGTAAGGCAAGAGAGACTTTTTTTGATTGATTGATTGATAGTCTGCCTATTTTGTTAGTAAAGTAGCGGTTTGAATATTTATGTATGTGTATTTTAATTCATGTTTGGATGCTGTCTAGTGAAGCTTAGTCATGGATAATATTATATTAGCATTATGACTTTTAGGAAATTATAAATAACTGGTATATTATGCTAATATTATTCTCTAATGCAGCCAAAATGGGTTTTACTAATTGTAGTAAAGAAAATATTAGTTACTATGTTTATTGTTTTGTCCATCCAAAAGATATTAACGAATATTATAGTTTTAAGAGATTCGCGATTTATACTCATGAATAAAAACTAACGGGACTTTATTAGTTATATCAAAACTTACATGATAAGTCCCATTAGTTATTAATCATGAATTAAGGAATATGACTAAATGTGCATGTATTATGGCTAGTTGTGGTAATGTTGATACAGTACCTTTTCACTGTATTATGTTAAAAGTATGCAGGGAATTAAATTTTCTTCCCTTTTTCATTATAGTTAGTACTTGTATTGTAAAACATGATAATGCACAAATTTTATCAATCACACTCATCGTTGTAAATTATTATGGCATTGAGGTGAATCATCAAAGATGTATTTGGAGCTATACTAATTTTTCTAATGATGCTTTGGTATGATACATACATATACATTCACACTCTTTAATCCCGTTCAGGGTGTACAGAACCTTGTATATAATATCTCCTAGGTCACTTTTTTAGTATGAATCTTCGGGTTGCTATGTCATAATGGAATATTGGTGACAGGTTGTTAGTCCATCTCCCAATAGATTCTATTTACCGTAGTCCCTTACTCAATTCCTTTTAAAGGCCTGGAAAAAGCAGCTAGTTAATTAACATTCTTGTCCCAGAATAGAGCAGTATTGTTATGATTTGTATTTTCAATGTATGGATAGTGAACCTCTTTGGTGAGAGATAATGAAAGAAAGAAAACGCTTTATTCACTACATACCTATTAAAAAAACATAAACATGGAAAAAAAATGAAAACCATTGATGCAGGGAAAAGGTGAAAAGGGTGAAAAGGCAGCCTCAGTATACGATGCAGCTAGGTTGCATCACTGGTCCGCAGGCAGCAACTGATTTGGAAACTGTCACAAGCTGCTTATAATAAATATACACCAAATAAATTATTTATAATAAACATTGTATCAATTACAGATATAATGTAACTTTTACATATAATTGATAAACTATAATTCATAAACATTTTTTGGGTAACAGAAACATTACTTTGAGACATGTACACAGATATAGTCAGAAACATATACACACACATACATAAGTATAATATACAGGGTGGCGCATTCAAAACGGTCAGTATGGGAAAGTCTGAAACTATAAGAGATACGAAGATTTGTTCTTAGGAACCATGTCACCGATTTTGATAAAAATAAAAACTGCATTCATACTTTTTTTGAAAAAGCAACTGTATCCAGTACGGGAATCGAACCCGGTTGCTTTGAAAAAATAAATTGGCCATTTTCACTTTTATCGATTGTGTTTGTCTTAAGCTGTAAATGTCTGTATGAAACATGGTGTCGAAAATGAATAAAATCTCTTATAGTTTCAGCTTTTCCTATACTGACCGTTTTGAATGCGCCACCCTGTATATAGTCGAATTATACAATATAATATACATTATAGACATCATATAATTACATTGCATAAACATACATTAATATATTTCAGACACACACACATTAATTCAAACTCATTTATAGAAAAAATAGGTAACTATTATGGTATTTGCATTGACAAGGTAAGACATTGATAGGATTCAGGGTGAGGATTTCTGTTGTTCAAGAAGACAAGCCTTATACCTACGGTAGAAGGCTCCCCTAGAAGCAACGTTGCGGATAGGTGGCGGTACATCATTCCAGCATTTGGACTCCGCGAACTTGTAACATCCCCGAAACGTTGCTGAATGGTGCACCGGCAAAGCAGCCCGAACCTTAAAGTGACGGGGGTTCGTTGACCACTTGAGTTTTTGGTACAAGTAAGAAGGGCTCTCCGACCGAATGACACCAAACAACAACGCCGCGAAGTGCAGCCGCCTACGTGACTGCATGTTCAACAAGTTCGCGTCGTTCAAGTACGGAGTGATGGGGGATCGGCGAGGTATATGAAACGTTTTGAACCCGTTGTATCAGTTTCCTAGTTCGACCAAGTATACAGCTACCATAAACAACATCACAGTAGTTTAGCCTTGAGAATATCAACGCTTCACTCAGACTGACACGCATGTTTACGCTGAGATATTCGCGGATATTGTAACCTTTAAACGGTAGAAGCAGTTCCCAACCACACTGAGGATGTGCTCAAAACGAAGCTAAGATAAAATTATAGTTATAAATATTTTATGATTGTTTCGATCAGAAATAGAATGCTAACCAGCTGGATATCATCTGGGCATCTTATAGGATGTGACTAAGGGAGAAAACCAAAGATATCCTTAGGACAACAGTCTAGCAATCTAATATTAATATTCCGTATTTTTGCCATCTCAACCCCCTCAGTAATTCTAAAGCTGGCCAAGGTGATTCTATTGATTGCAGTATGTGAATAACTAACTATTTGAAATTACGTCAGACCTTGATTTTAATTCTATTATTTATATTTGTTCAATAACAAATGTCAGTTCCTAAAATTGTTTTGATCAGTAGTTTTTAGGAATCTAAAGTTATCTTATCAGTTTTGTGTCTGAGGTGATTTCATGGTAATGATGAGTTACACCCACTATCTGTGGTATTTATACCCAAGGGTACACGTGCAGCACAGATAGTGGAAACTTCCACGCTTTTGCCAGATCAGATCCTGTTCTACATTGCCTTATTTATTTATATGTAATATACATTTTTTCAAATAATTAACATTAGAATCATACTTATGTCCTTGGTTATTATTTGTATAACAGATATGTTTTAGCTCTTGGTATTTACAAAATGCTGAAACGAGACACAAAATGAACGTATTCATATTTACGTCCCACAACATGGACGTACACGTCATATAGAGTGAATAACTACCAAATTAATTTCAGAATAGGCAATCGTGAACTGGAGAGCATCTGTCACATTAGGTGCAGACTGATATCAACCCATTATTGAACTACACACAAATACCTACACACGCAAAATGATTACTTTCAATCTCGCAGGGTTTAGTAATTGTCGTATTCACTCATTTATTAACTTAACAAGCAAACGTTAACTGTCAAGTTTACTTATGTATTAACACAGCAATTATCCCGTTGGTTCCCAGGACAGCAACCTGACATGGTACACGGAAGACCCGACGTTCACGCCATGCTTCGAGCAGACGGCGCTGGTGTGGGCGCCGTGCCTGTTCCTGTGGCTGAGCTCGCTGCTGGAGGGCTACTACGTGGCGCAGAGCCGGGAGCGCCGCGTGCCCTGGAGCGCGCTCAGCGGCGCCAAGCTCTCGCTCACGGCGCTGCTCGTGGTGGTGGCCGCCATCGACCTGGGCGAGGCCGTGCACCGCTCCGCGCTCGGGGAGCCCGTCTACGACAACGACTACTGCGCGCCCATACTCAAGATACTCACCTTTGTAAGTCTTTGTTTTCGTTAGAGAAGTAGATAGAGTACTTAGTCTTAATAGTTAGATTCGTCAAAAGCAACTATGAATGCCAATGGTTTCTATTAACTAGTTGCATTCGTAGAAGACAACTGAGCTACAGGTAAATGTTACCTATTGATTGACAGGTTCAGAAGCTGTTACCTATAATTATATAATCTATACAAACACAGCATAAAGATATGTAGAAATTGAAAGTCGAGAGTTGCCATGGTAACACAGATCGAAAGTATTAAAAGAATTCTTTTTTTCTCTTGATTCATTCCAGCAATGCAGATTTTCAGGCCAGTGACATGATTTTATCTATCTGGGCCTCAGCAATAATAACCGCAGCTAAGATAAATAACATAAAGATAAAAGATTACATTGTCTCTGCAATGAGTTTGCAAGATAGAGTATGACCTACAATAATAAAGGCATTATAATTAAAATTTATGACTAAGGATGTTATGTTAAGAATGATATAACTAATACATAGTTTTCGGGGTGAACAAAAACAGTGCACAAAGACATTGTACTTGTTCTTAGACATAGTTATCGAGGATATGATGATAATCACTAGTTACTTTACCACCTTGTCACTCAATAGATACTTGTATCAATTACATAATAAGATCACGAATCCCTTTGCCAACGAGCGTGATTGTAATGTATATTAGTTGTCATTAAAGCGATAGAACCTATGTATGTATGTAGAAAGGCATGCCAAAATACATACGCGTTCACGACTATTAACCCTTGCGGAATAAACAGAGGTTCAGATTTCCATTTCCGCAATTACGAAGGTAGTAATTTAATAGTATAGTAATAGTAAAGCCATGAAATTATAATATTGTAAGACGCTATTACACCAATGTAATAAATAGTACCCTTGCTAAGTACATTTAAGACTTGTGTTAACGGAGTCAACGTATTTATGAGAATTTGTCGTGTATGAATTTGAGAATTAACGATCAAACCGGAAAGCAGAAGAAAAGCGTCGTTCGTAACCAAGAATTAAAACCGGGACCTCACGACTAGCGTTCATATTGTTAACCGTGTGTGTCAAAATTTTACAATCGTGCAGCTAGTAATAATGTAATGATTTGTTGCAGATTCTGTCAGCCACGTTGGTCCACTACAACCGGATGTACGGCATAAGAGCTTCCGGTGTCCTGTTCTTCTTTTGGCTTCTGCTCGCCCTCGCCGGGCTGCCTCAGCTTAGGTCAGTGCCTAATTAAGGTCTTTGCAATAGTACCTAAGTATCACTACTATTAGTTTTTACATCTATTTTGGATTAGTATTAAAGGTACCTTGCGTGACGTTAAACGACTACTCACTGCTTTTCTTCCCGATATGTCACAGGAGGCGACTAAGGTACTATTAGTATCAAAAAAGAATAAATGTTTAAATAAAAATGTAGTAACACTTGAGTGACTGTAGATCACAGGTGCTAGAGGTTTGTCTTTCGCCTTGGGAAAAGACACCAATTGCGTTAGAGTGTAATGTGGCATTGTCCCAGGTCGGAGATCCGGCTGCACCGCTTGGCGGAGGCGAGCGAGAGCGTGCGCTACCACTTCGTGAGCTACATGGTGTACTACCCGCTGGTGGTGGCCATGTTCGTGCTCAACTGCTTCGCCGACCTGCCCGCCAGCGAGTCGCCCTACAAGTTCGACAAGGTACGCCCGTGCATATAGGGGAATAGGCACTTTATAGTCTGGGGAATAAAGTGCTATATAGCAGCCATTTTATCTAAATATGTTTGTAGGGTAGCTACGAATAATTTTTTTTAATATAAAGTTGGAATGGAATATATAGAATGATTCCATTTCAATAGTGACATGGCTTACCTGTCACATTGAGTTATGACTATCTGGTCAAGACGTGAGTTCGAGGCCATAGAAAAGACTACCCCGCAAGGGTTAATGGTCGTGAACGCGTTTGCCTTTTGTCCAAAGAAATGATGAAAATGAATGAAAGAATGAAACATGGAATATAGGGTGAAGATAGTTGTAGAAGTATAGATACATAGTAAAGATAGTAAGACATTGCAACTTCGACAAATTTGTTTGTGTCTTATTTGGACATTATGAAGAACTAGTGTTTCATAGTAATCATCAATCATTTATCGATTCCCAGTAAACGTAAATCTGCCGTCATAAATTGATCTTATCAGTCGATTGACATTATTTGTCACTGATAAAACTGATCAACATTACATTATTGAGTCATTACATAACATCAGATAATAAGTTTCTAAGCTGACTCTACAAATTTAGAGGCTAATAAGACAAGGATTACATACATATATTCAAACCTTTACGTCCCTCAGGACATAGGCAGAGAGTATCGATCGCCACCTGTAACGATTCTAACAATTCTCACTTGCTTCACTCATACCCTATAACCTTCTCATACATGCTTTTCTGTTCTTCTCGCTACGTGCACCTGGTTTAAGAAGAATGTCTCCTATTTGATATGTATTGGTTCTACGCGGCCTATAATGTTACTTAAATATGGTAATATATGTCAGCACATACTAATATGGTTAAATATAATAGGCTCCGTGTCCAGAGATGGCGTCAGGGTTCCCCAGTCGTCTGACGTTCTCGTGGTTCGACTCTCTCGCCCGTACGGGGTACAACAAGAGCCTGACAGAGGCGGACCTCTGGGCACTCAATCCCCTAGATTCTTCCAAAGAAGCCTTCCATAGCTTTAACAAGTACTGGCAGAGAACACTGAACAAGAGTGAAGAGTAAGTGTTAATATAAGAAGACTCATGTCATTGAACTTAATATTGGGTTAAGTGGGCCTAACAAGATTAGATAAATCAGTATTAAAAGTAAGATTTTTTATACTTGATTAGGTGAAAAATCATCTATTCATTTATTAAATCAAAACGATAGTAATGTGATTGGAAACAACTCCATTCAACAACAGGATGACTCCATTCAAGAACATAAATAATTTATTTTACCATGAAAAGTAAGGATCCAACTATAGAATTCTATGGAACAACTATAACAGCCGAGCAAACCTCAAATCCGGCTCCATCAATTTTTTTTTTGAAAAATATACATATGTATGATCGGTATGTACGACGTCCCGTGCTAGCTGGGACGTAAAAAGAATGCTACCAAGCTGCTGTTTTTCCCGGCGTCTATTGGACGATAGGCTAGCAACTTGGCACAATGTTCCATGTGACATCACAACCCCAAAATTCATGCTAATAAGTGACCAAGACGATATTTTATGTCTCTAAGGTCCGGTTCAAACCGAAAGGGATTAGTTCATGTGAATGTCGATGTATGTTCGGTCTTAAGTTTCAGAAATGAAGAGACAAAAGCGCAATACACGAAAGTATCAGCGTCGGTCGACTTCAAGAGCAGTTCTGAAAAGAAGTCAGCCTCCATTCTGCCTGCATTGTGCCTAGCATTCGGAGGAAAGTTCCTCTTCGGAGTATTCTTGAAGCTGATTAACGATCTTCTCATGTTTGTCTCACCACAATTACTTAGGTGAGTGAAGTAGCTCTTATAGCGATTCAGTTTATGATCTATTCAGAACTGCTCAGTTTTTTTGCATAACACGTATTATTAGCGGACCCTAAACTATGTCACTTGCTGAAAGATATTCAGCTGAAATCGTTTATTCAATTAATATTATTACCTGCAATTGAATAACTTGATATCCTATTCTGAATCACTCCAATGTCAAAACTCCCGCGGAAAAACGTACTAACATACAGGCGAGATAGTAGATTTAAATTTTTCTCAAACTTGACGAAGCATTGAACATTTTTTTAAATCGTACTATCTCTGCATTATATTCTCGCTACTTATATATGCCATTCTTCATAAGAAAATTCTTACATTTTCTTTTCCAGACTACTAATTGACTTCGTGGGCAGCCACCAGCCCATGTGGCGTGGCTATTTGTTGGCCGTGGCATTGCTAGCGTGCGCCGTGTGCCAAACGATGCTCATGGCCCACTATGTGACGCGGATGTACATCGTAGGCATGCGAATTAGGACAGCGTTGACCAGCGCCATCTATCGGAAGTCTCTGAGAATGTCCAACTCGGCCAAGAAGGAATCAACTGTGGGGGAGATTGTTAATCTGATGTCTGTGGATGCGGCAAGGTGAGATTATGCTTTCATACATAAAAGTTTCCTAATTTGTGACATAAATAGAATGCCTTTTGACATTTAGATTTAGAGCAAATGCATTTTTTTATGTTAAATGGTAACCTGCCACAAATATTTCACATTGATGTCATTACCACAGCGTTAGTATAGCAATTGTATCTTATAACTTAACTACTTAGAACTTAACTTTTCTCCTTTCTTCACAGGTTCTTGGAGTTAACAGTATACATCAATCTGATCTGGTCGGCGCCCCTCCAGATAGCGCTGGCGCTGTACTTCCTGTGGGACATCCTGGGCCCGTCGGTGCTCGCGGGGCTGGCGGTGATGCTCGTGCTCATCCCCTTCAACGGCATGATCGCCAACCGCGTCAAGACGCTGCAGATCCGCCAGATGAAGTACAAGGACGAGCGGGTCAAGCTCATGAACGAGGTGCTCAACGGGATCAAGGTGCGTTCCGTTCATTCGGTCTCCGTTCGTTCGT
Source organism: Leucoptera coffeella (assembly GCA_030578115.1). Classification (NCBI taxonomy): domain Eukaryota; kingdom Metazoa; phylum Arthropoda; class Insecta; order Lepidoptera; family Lyonetiidae; genus Leucoptera; species Leucoptera coffeella. The sequence goes on along the minus strand of JAMBLF010000834.1, from coordinate 168,621 downwards.
TCATTGAATGAATGGTGGTAATGAATGAATGGTGGTCGCAGGTGCTGAAGATGTACGCGTGGGAGCCGAGCTTCGAGGAACAGGTGCTGCGTATCCGGAACAAGGAGATGCACGTGCTGAAACAGGCCGCTTACCTCAACTCTGCCACCTCCTTCATTTGGTCCTGCGCGCCCTTCCTGGTAACGTGACTTCACATATACACGTCATAGAGTAGACATACGTCATTGTAAAACCCAATATTCCCTATTGTCTAGTCATATAGGCCCAATTATTATCTGAATAACATAAGAATGTATCAAGGAGGAGAAAAGTAAGTGATAATACTTACGCGTTTGTACGATTGATTTCGTTACTTGCTTAGAGAATTTTTAACTAAAGTTGTGTCAAGTGGAAACTTGCCAATATATATTTTTTTATTATTCTCGGTGATCACTATATAGAGAAAAATGTGTTCGTCTATAAATTAACTAATTCGCAAATATGGACATACAAATCTCGTGAAGCGTGTAAATTTACGCCAACAATTCATTAAATACAATTGAGACAAACTTAGATTTTATAAGACCTATAAAAGTACAGCTGAAAGCCGCCAGAGGGCCTATATCGTGTGGTGCGACGGCAGGTGTCGCTGATGTCGTTCGGGTGTTTCGTGCTCGTCAACGACACCGAGGTGCTGGACAGTAAGCGCGCGTTCGTTGCCTTGTCATTGTTCAACATCCTGCGCATCCCGCTCTCGATGTTGCCCAACGTGGTATCAAATGTTGTTCAAGTAAGTGGACTGCATTTTACGGTTTATATTTTGTAATGAATGTACTGATTGAAAGAGATGTGTATTAGAATTAGCTGTATGAGGTAATGTTACGTAACTTGACAATGTTCTTTATTATTTCTATGTTACTATTCGAAAAGCCTAAAATAATAGTTTTTATCTACCTAGTGTCTGTAACTAAACTGTGGACTGTGTCTGTCTGTATTGGTATATTTAAGATCAAAATGATATGTGTTTCTATACTGTCTTAATAGATCTTAAAAAGTCCCCTTATACTATTCCAGACATCTGTCGGTATCAAAAGATTGAACAAGTTCATGAACTGCGACGAATTGGACGAGAGCGCGATTGAGCACGACACGAAGGAAAGTAAGTATGCCTTAAGACCATAACTGGCTAGAAATTAGAATCTCCTAATCACCTAACATGTGTACTTTCCACTGTAACTAGTTACCGGAAAGATCCTTAACGTACCCGTATTTTGTTTTTGTAATTCTCCGCAAAAATGTTAGTGATACAAAGTATGTATGTTCATTTACAGCTAACCCGTTGATAATTGAGAACGGCACGTTCACGTGGGACGAGAAGGAGAAACCTACACTAAGGGACATCAACCTGTCCATCCCCAAGGGCTCCTTGGTTGCAGTGGTCGGAGGAGTGGGCTCCGGCAAGAGCAGTTTGATCTCCGCATTCCTGGGAGACATGACCAAGGTGCGTGATGTCTATGGATGCCATTAGGACTTTAATTGGTCCTTCGAATTGTGCACATATAATAATAATATTCGGACATTATTACACCAATTGAACTAGCCCCTTGGTAAGTACATTTAAGACTTGTGTTAAGGGTACTAGTCAACGTATATTTAAGAAATGTATACATATTATACATAGATAAATACATATATAGCATATATAATCAACAACCAGACTGGAAAGCAGTAGAAAAGCGTTGTTCTCAACTCTGCCTCCACCGGGAATCGAACCCGGGACCCCACGATTAGCGTTTAGGTGTCTAACCGATCGCGCCACGGAGGTCGTCAAATATGGTTGTAACAATCCATCCTGTGTATGTACTATACAGTGTAATTGCATTGCAGTTGAACGGGCGCGTGAACACGGTGGGGCGCACGTCGTACGTGGCGCAGCAGGCGTGGATCCAGAACGCCACGCTGCAGGACAACATCACGTTCGGGCGCTCGCTCAACGCGCACAAGTACCAGCGCGTGCTGTCCGTGTGCGCGCTGGAGCCCGACCTCGAGATGCTGCCCGGCGGCGACCAGACCGAGATCGGGGAGAAAGGTACCACACCACGCACTGAACGAACGAGCGAAATGAGCGAACGAATGACGGATATTCTAACCATCTATGTTGTTATGCAGGCATCAACTTGTCCGGCGGGCAGAAGCAGCGCGTGTCGTTGGCCCGCGCCGTGTACTTCGACGCAGACAACTACTTCTTGGACGACCCGCTCAGCGCCGTCGACGCCCACGTCGGCAAGCACATCTTTGACAAGGTGAGCTATCCGTGGCTCTGATACAATATTGAATGTTTTCACCCTTTACTTCAGTATAAAGGAGTTAATTCACATGTGCATCGCAGGTGATAGGGCCGCAGGGCATGCTGAAGGGCAGGACGCGCGTGTGGGTGACGCACAGCGTGAGCTACCTGCCGCAGACGGACCTGGTGGTGGTGCTGCGCGACGGCGAGGTGTCGGAGGCCGGCTCCTACCAGCAGCTGCTGGAGAAGAAGGGCGCCTTCGCCGACTTCCTGCTGCACCACCTCAGCGACGCCGACAAGGCCGCCAACGAAGGTACCCCCCCCCCCCCCTCACTCCTCACTCCTCACTGCTTCTACAGTCGTCCCTCATACGCGTGCCTCATGTGCCCCTCCGTTGCAGACCTGGCAGTGCTGAAGCAGGACCTGGAGACGAAGCTGGGCAGCGAGTTCAAGGACAAGCTCCAAAGGGCGCAGTCGCTCTCCGAGAGCGTCCCCGACAAAGACCAGCAGGCAGGCGGTCAGTTACCTTATTGTTATTTTTATTATTAAGCCGGGAGTTTAAATTGTAATCAGCTGTCTTGTTGTTCTTCATGAAGGGTGATAAAGGAAGAGTTTTATTAATATCACTAATATGCGTATTATTATTAAAATGTTGCAGGTGAGCGTGCAGGCAGCTTGAAGAAAAAGCCCCCGAAAGGTCCCACAAAGGAAGAGCTCAAAGAGAAGAACAAACTCATCGAGGCGGAGAAGGCAGAGACCGGCAGCGTGAGTATACATAGGGGTTGATTGATATGAAGTGAAACAAAAATTCACGTGTCGCGTACGAGAATTGAAGAAGCCTCAGCGAAATCTTTTTTGTTACATTTATTTTAACTCTTGTAATTGTGAATAAGATTTAATTTAAACCTCAATCGATACCTACAACATCTTAGGAATAAAAGCAACTAGTGAGCGTTCTATTTCCGTCTTAGCTATCAAGAGATTTAAAAAATTAAATATATGTATTGTATTAAATACTAGCGACTCGCTCCGGCTTCGCACGGGTATAAAACATATAGCCTACTCCACTATTTTATGGATGTTATTGTACATATAAACCTTCCTCTTGAATCATTCTCTCTATTAAAAAAAACCGCATCAAAATCCGTTGCGTAATTTCAAAGATTTAAGCATACAAAGGGATATTGGGACAGAGAAAGCGACTTTGTTTTATATTATGTAGTGATATTGTGGTTTCTTACTTAGGTAAAGTACAGCGTGTACAAGCACTACCTGATGAGCGTGGGCGTGGCTTCCGTGGTCACCGTGCTCATGGAATTAGTGCTGCAGGTGTTCAACGTAGGCTCCAACTACTGGCTGGCCAGCTGGTCTAATGACACGCAGATGGTGAGTCCCTTACGTGCGATGCATGGATATGTATACAGAAGACAGAACGTCAGAGACAGGAAAACATCTTATTGGTCACTTTTTGGGCATGAATTTTCTCTTGTTACTTTAGTTCCCCCTCCGGGAAAAACGACAGCTAAATAATAATTGAAACACTATTACACCAATTGAATTAGCTCTATCGTAAGTTCATTTAAGACTTGTGTTAAGAGTACTAGTCAAGGTATATTTAAAAAACATATACTTATTTTACAGAGATAAAAACATATATAGTATATAGAATCAACAACCAGACTAGTTAGCAGAAGAATTATTATAATTATTAAATTATAGTTCTTAACTCTGCTTCCATAAGGAATCGATTAGCGTTCATGTGGTTAACCTATCACGCAAACGCAACAGGATCTTAAAATTCTTCAGTCATTTCGATATGTTATAAGGGTTTTCTGGTAAATGATTAATGTCTAACATTTGTTTTTATTATAATGTTACAGCTGGTCAATGGAACTGTAGATACAGCCAGAAGAAACATGTATCTAGGAGTGTATGGCGGTTTAGGCGTAGGACAAGGTATGTGTAAAACACAATACAAATACACACTAAGATTCATTATAGGTAGCTCTAATAGGTTTGTAAACAATTTGTACGCTTAACTTTACTCATCATAACCATGAAAGATGCAGTCAAAACCTGTATTAGAAAGTACTTAATTTTATAAATGAGTAGTATTTAATGCCACGTCGTCGAAATCGGTCCTTCCTTTCATTCACTCATCATGACACGTGGAAGTAGATTTAAATCCACAAGGGTTTCTGAACCTCCAAAAAGGTGGCCCGAAAGCGTGTGTGTATGTGAGTCGTGGCGCTGGCCTGACTGGCGGGGTCGGTGATGATCTGGCGCCTGGGTTCTTTGAGCATGGCATGCTATGACCTCTCTGAGTCAACGTACCCCCAAGGGGCTATTAGACAATAATCGTGTGTGTATGTGGATCGTTTGTTTGGAGGGGCAGTGATCGGTGTCGTCGCTGGCGCTGTACCTGGGCTCCTTGGGCGCGACATGCTATGACCTCTCTGAGTCCACCCTCAAGGGGATATAAGGTCGTCACTATGTATGTATACGTGTGTCGTGTCGCGGTGCAGTGATAGCGGTGTCGGTGTCGTCGCTGGCGCTGTACCTGGGCTCGCTGGGCGCGGCGCGTGTGCTGCACGAGGCCTTGTTGCGCGGGGTGCTGCGTGCGCCCGCCGTGGGCTTCTTCGACTGCACGCCCACCGGCCGCCTGCTCAACCGCTTCAGCAAGGACGTCGAAGTGATCGACAACGTGCTGCCCATGATGCTGCGCGGCTGGATGTCGTGCTTCTTCGCGGTATGGCCTCATATATATCCAATAACTATTACTTACCACCACCAATTTTGTAGCAAGTGTCCGAAAAATATGGATATGCGTGTTTTAACTCAATTTTTGCGTATTTTGGTTGTTATACCATATTTGAATAATAATAGACCTCTCATAGTGCCGTGATGTGACGGCATCTGCATCTAATCAACTTTAGGTATTATTACATTTCATATTCCTTGGATATATGTCGTGGCAAAATGACTTTAGATATTTTCTGTCAAAAGCCATTTAAATTTTTATTAACATAGTACGTAAATTTTTTTATAGCAATAATACATTGACCGCCCTCTATAGCTAATATTGCAATGCCCAATCCGCAGGTGTTGGGCACGCTGTTCGTGATCAGCTTCTCGACGCCCAAGTTCATGTGGGCGATCGTGCCCATCGGGCTGGTGTACTACGTGATCCAGCGCTTCTACGTGGCCACGTCGCGGCAGCTCAAGCGGCTGGAGTCCGTCTCGCGCTCGCCCATCTACTCGCACTTCGGGGAGAGCCTCTCGGGCTGCGCCACCATCCGGGCCTACGGCGTCACCGAACGGTAACACCCCATATTCACGTGCATAACAATAACCACCACCAGGGATGGGTCGTAATGTTCGAACTTACTGTACTAGTCAGTACCCAAACAAAAATTGTTGGTTGTTATTGTTTGTCATTTAGTCTTGGACTACATAAAATTGTACACTACTTCATTTCTATTCCGTGATCGATAGCATATACTCAATAAAAACATCGAAAATCTGGATAACAAACCTCTCCCTAAAGGCCCAAGAAACATTTCTTCTAACTTCCTACGTCTTCCTTTACGTGTATTGCAGATTTGTCTTAGTATCGGAGCGTCGCGTGGACACGTACCAAGAGTGCTGCTACCCTGGGGTGATCGCCAACCGCTGGCTAGGAGTGCGCCTGGACATGATCGGGAACTTCGCCATCTTCGTCTCTGCGATCCTGGCCGTGGTGGACAGGGCCACGAGCAACCCTGGCCTCGTGGGACTCGCCATCAGCTCCGCCTTGCAGGTAAGTTGAGATAAACGGAAATGCAAATAGAATACTACGTAGTTATTTTCCCTGTATGTCTTAAGGGAACAGGGGTAAAGGAAAGAATAAAATTCAACAATATCTTTCAGTAGAACTATCACTACTCCGAGAGTAATTGCGAAAGGTTTCCGATATATGTCCTTCTCGTAGCGGATCAAATGTACTTATGAATGTCTGTATATTCTCAGATCACTTCGACGCTCAGCTGGCTGGTGCGCATGACTTCTGATGTGGAGACTAACATCGTGGCCGTCGAGAGAATCAAGGAGTATGCCGAGACTGAACCGGTGAGATTAACATGCCCCTTTCATGAATTCTCTGACACACAACTTGAAATATGAGAAAATACGACCCTGTCCTAGATGCAGAAGTTTCTAAATAAAATCCAGACACGCAGCTAATAAATAGCATGATATATGGAAGGTGCTCACTGTGTGTGTGTGTCGTTGCAGGAGGCGGCGTGGGAGGTGGCGGGCGGCCCTGGCGCCTCGTGGCCGGAGACGGGCGCGCTGCAGCTGGAGCGGCTGTCGCTGGGGTACCGCGCGGGGGGAGAGCCCGCGCTGCGCGACGTCACCTGCGTCGTGGCGCCCCGCGAGAAGCTGGCCATCGTGGGCCGCACCGGCGCCGGCAAGTCCACGCTCACGCTCGGCCTCTTCCGGTAACGCCACCCCCTCTCACTAGTGTGTAGTAACAGCAGTATGCACTAGGTACCTGAGAGCTAATCCCCTGTGCGTGTGCGTTGCAGCATCGTGGAGGCGGCGGGCGGGCGCATCCTGCTGGACGGCGTGGACATCGCGTCGGTGGGGCTGCGGCAGCTGCGCTCGCGCATCACCGTCATCCCGCAGGACCCCGTGCTCTTCTCGGGCACGCTGCGCTCCAACCTCGACCCCTTCGACGCGCACACCGATAAGGAACTATGGACCGCACTGGAGCATGCGCACTTGAAGAGTTTCGTATTCGGTGAGTGGGATTATTACTTTTTCCGTATCAAGTACATGTAGCGGCACAAAACTGTAGCCCTGAGAAAATGTGGAGGGGATAGCTGGTCATTGGTACAGTCGTGCAGCGCAAAACACTCCTTTCGTCTCTCAAGTGCCCCACGATACCTTATTTTTAGCTTACGCAATAAATACCTCTAGAGTTTTGTGTCGTTACCTGTACACTTGCATCATCGTTGCGGTGCGAGCTGGTTGAGTGTTGGGGCCTGCCTCTTTCTGAGCCGGCAGTGTGTACTAGGCCCTTACTCCACTAATTCATTTTAGCCACAATATTACTTCAATATCGATATTGTGGCACTTCAGTGGCCGTAATTTGACACTTTTGGCACTCCACTAACAAATTTTGGCCACTGAGGGGCTATCGAACTACATCTCCGTCTGAAGTACAAAAAAAGCTACTCCACTAACCAAACGTCAGTCAATGTCAGTTCAATATCCTTATATTTCGTACTCCACTATTGACATTTCCATACTTGAGTGGCCACTGAGGTGCCACAGTATCGATATTAAGGCACAAGTGTGGCTGTCAAAATATAGCAAAGTGCCACTTTTACGGCCGAGACGCAGAAGTATCGCTATAGAGACGCAGTTGAGTGGCTGTCAAAGTTAATTAGTGGAGTAAGGGCCCTGTTTGTATAGTAATGTAGATAACAAGTGATATTTTAAATGATATATCGCTTGCAGGTCTGCCGGCGCGCCTTCGGCACGAGATCTCGGAGGGCGGCGAGAACCTGTCGGTGGGCCAGCGGCAGCTGGTGTGCCTGGCGAGGGCGCTGCTGCGCAAGACGCCGCTGCTCGTGCTGGACGAGGCCACCGCCGCCGTCGACCTCGAGACGGACGAGCTCATCCAGGTACGCATACCTCACACACCTCACATACATACCACTAACAGTGCATGTAACGTCTATGTGGTTGCAGAAAACCATCCGCTCGGAGTTCGCGGCGTGCACGGTGCTGACGATCGCGCACCGGCTGAACACCATCATGGACAGCAGCAAGGTGATGGTGCTGGACAAGGGGCAGCTGGTGGAGTACGCGCCGCCCGCGCAGCTGCTGCAGGACCCCGCCTCGCTCTTCCACGCCATGGCCAAGGACGCCGGCCTCGTCAGCTAGGCCACGCCCCCACTGAACGAACGGGAGTGAGCGGAACGCAAACACTTCACTCAGGGTTTACACGTTACTCATAAGGAGATTTAGTATTGATGAATTAATATTACAATAATTAGTTATTGAACGACAATAACAATCTATTCACAGTGTGATTATGTATACGTAATTTATATAAACAGTAATCAATTCACTTAAAACGTCTTATTAAAGTTGTACTTAGTTTTTATAGGAATCAACAAAACTATTACTTTTACCTAGTTTTTATACCAAATATACGTGATTTATAAAGAAGAGATACGATTCGTAAGCATCGCGACCTTAGTTTATATACAGAACAAATAATACCAAAGTAATTTATTCCTAGTACCGTAAGCAAGAAATGTTGTATTTTTACAAAACGTAGAACAATATTTATTGAGATAGGAAAATCTACCAAATGTAAGAACAAATCTTTCCTCTAATGGTGCTTTAACATAAGAACACTCTTTATATTCCATTTGTTCAATAATGTAGTGTAATATTAACTTTTATTAATCATATACTACTAAGTATACGTAACCATTGCCTTCTTTTCTATATGAAATAAGACTGTTCGACTTTATTTTCGAGATTTCATTTAGGTATACTCTTTTTATTACTCCAGTGTTGTTAGTTACATACTGTGTTAATCAAATGAATATTTTATATCTTTAAGTGCCTTTCCGAATGCAATAATCTTATTACAAGTTCAGCAAGGTTTTTGTATACAAAATCATGTTAACCAGTAACAATATCTACCTCTCAAATAGTATGAAATGTATTTTATAGATTTTACCCAAGAAATTATATATTCGAAGTTATTGTGATTATTTCAAGACGCGTCTAGTGAAATAATTAATTTATTACAAAGATGCCTCGTACAAAATAGCATTTATTTTACGTTATTATATTGTACTTAAGATCAAACTCAGTGATTTATTTTATTATCTTGTAAGAAAAATAAATTTGGTTTACATAACGAAAGAAGAGTAAACTACATGTGTACATGTAATGTAAACCTGCTTTTATACTGCTTCTTTTGAAGCGTGAGTTAAATGTAGTTTTTTAAACCTTTTATGAGTAATATTTTCTTAGTAATGATATTGACAACTCTGGAATTTTTATTTTGTACAATGAAACAGTATTTTAGAACATTTGTACATTTTTTTAGTAAAAAATATGTAGTATATTACGAAAAACGAATAATCAGTATATAACATGGAAAGGCTGGCTTCCTAATATTAAAATGAAATCAGAAATCATTATACCTAACGTACAAAACATATTCGCTGCCCCCGACGAACACTATCGTAATAGGAAAATAACAATTTTACACCAGCAACTAAAAACTGAATATCTTAAAAACTATCAAATCTACAATAAACATATTTATACCAAAAATAGAGGGTATTATTACACTAAATTATAAATATTTTTTTTGTAAAAAAATTTGTATCTAAATGAGATATTTAAGAAAATGTCTATTACTGAAATATACTATTGTCACAGCTATGGTGAATACTAACGCAACCTAACTTTACGATAGTGATCGACGGAAATCACTAAACTGTATTGCTATAGTAATCGTGCGCTACGATATTGTTCCGTGATAAATATGTAACACTTATATGTAATATATCACTCGAACAATATCGTAAGAGTACTTTACTCTATAATGTTGGATTTTGAGATTCGGTAATAGCCTTTTGCGTTATAATTTCCTAATGTGTTGTCCATTGAACAAAAACATAAAGATCATTACTCAATGCATAAATCCAAAAGTATTCATTGCCCAACCTTAAAAATTTACTCTATGGCGTAATACGATGGTGTGGATACGAATATTCAATAAAACCGATTCTATGGTAAGAGCGAATACGATAGTGTTCGTCGGAGGCAGCGATATTAGGCTTCCTACCATTTGAATATTGTTATAGGTATTCTCTGGTTTTCTTTGTTATTAATAGTGGATACTTACTAGTAGTACTTAATTACACTGCCAGTTTGTAGCCAATGTTTTTAGTTTATCTTATGTAAAACAGTATTATATCAGACATGATTTGCAACCAGTTATTACGATTATTTTTTTTAATTATTTTAGGATAAGAATGTTCTTTAAAAATCTAATTAATCACCTCGGATAGCATTTATGAATTTTATGATATATTAATAAAGTTTATTTAAAAATGTAGTGTTTTAAATTGAATATGTTCCGTTTTAATTTGAATATTAAATTTTTTCTACTAATTAACATTCACTACACTAATTCTATAAACTTTTGGTGTGAGTAATAAAATTATAGTGACTACCATAAGCTTTTTTATTTCTTTATTAGCCCTTCATTTTTCGATATCTTCGGCCAACGTACACACACTGATGCCATGGCATTTGCACTTCTTTTTATTCCGTCGTCACGGTTATACCAGCGCCGCCAGCCGCTTCAACCGAAGAATAACGAAGTTGAAGTCCCAATGTCTTATTTTCCTTGTTCTTCGGTTCGTTCCAATTGAAGATCCAAATATCATCCCAAAGCGAACATATTTAGCCAGTTTTGCATCATAACTCAGTAAATATAAAACCGAAATTAAATATTTGTATTTTTCACTGGGATGCTGAATAACTTTTTTGGCTTAAACTGCAATAAGCAAAATTCGTACCGTTTGGATTTTATATTTGCAATATTTTACTTTATGTTGGTAAATTAATCGCTAGCTTACAGTAGATATAATGTCAGATGTTGAAATTGGTAAAGGATTTTCGTAAATATTTTCTAAATATAATAGGAAATGTTACTAAAACAAACGAATTAGTAATTTTCAATATTATTATGTTATTTTTATGTTGAACGTAAAGAAAAGATAATTATTTTAATGTATATAAATATATATTTGGTTTGAGTGCGAAGTAAATACAGCACAATGTCTCTTACCTCGCAATCTTTGCCAGAATATGTTCAAACATTTCTTAGAGACTTGGCATCTGGTGCACGTAACATGCAGAGCACCTGCAGAATATGTCTCCTCAAAATGGATTCCGAAGAAGTGGCTACATTGGGGACAGGAAATAAAATACTCGAAAAATACAGTATTTTCACTGATATCAAGGTATGTAAACAATATTGAGTATTTGTGTTCCTTAGTTTAACTGGTTTAACTATAAATACAGTAACAATTTCCTTAGTTATTGTTATAGATACAGAAATTATTATAAAATCCATTATAGTTAACATTGACACAAGGTTTCTATTTTAAAACTAACTATTTAGAATATATTAGAAGGCTCTCTTATAATTAACATTTTAAAGAAGGATATGCCTTTGATATTATAGCTAATAACAAAAATTATGTAAATATTAAGAAAGACAAGACAAACACATTCATGACTATTAACCCTTGCGGGATAGGCAGAGGTTCAGGTATCCATCTCCGCAATTGCGAAGGTAGTAATTCTATGGACATCTCCAACCCACGTGTTGACCAGATAGTCAGTACTCAATGTGACAGATGGTAAGCCATGTCACCATTTACAAACACTATTACCCGATTGGGGAACAGGTAGGTTTCCTCACAATGTTTTCCCTCACCTTAGTATTCAACGCATTTTGTATTTTCATTACAAAAATGTACATAGAAATTCATTAAACTTCATTTCCATTGGTACATGCTCTAGCAGGATTTGAACCATGGACTTAATGATACAGAGTCAAGCCCCAAACAACTGAGCTACTTAGAATTTTAAATATTAAATTCAATTGCAGATAAACTTGGATGACTATATGCCAAAGAGTGTTTGTGCAGACTGTTCCAAGCATGTAGAAGCCTGCTATTATTTTCGCCAAAAATGCTTGTATTCAGATTCTGCATTGAAATCAGTAATCAATGAAAATCATAGCAAGATGGGAAATTTTATTGGGTAAGTAATATAAATTAATTTATAATTTGATTGAAACTCAAGGATAAATAGTAAATGAATCAGGTAGAAAAAAGTTTTTCCATATCAAAGATGTTTACTAACTGTAGAAAACTATGGAGTTCCATGTCAGAAATTGAAAATTAATAAATATATAAACATATTCAGTTTTAACAGATAGTTTTCAAATCTGAAGAAGTGTTCCTTATTATACGTTCACTGAGTGAGTGTCAGGTAAAGTTAGTTAGTTTGGTAAAGTTCAATTAGACGTAGAAAAGATTACAAAACTATGATTTCACTATTGAACTAAAATATTTATAATGATTATTTTGTTATGGTGACATTACTGATTCTTATTTTTTGTGACATCATTTTGACTTATTTGTCTATTATATTCATTCATAGAATACAGAATACATACAGCAATATACAGGTATAGTTTATTGTCAATTGTCAAGAATAAGCAGACTTTCTTACAATCTTTTTCTAAACCATGTATGTTATGAATGTTAATAAAATCTTTTTATTTTTTCAGTGATACCTCTGTTAATGCACCAAGCTCCACTGATATAATTAAAGTTGGTAAGTTTTAAAAACATACATCCTTACTATCTGGCCAACACATGGATTCAAGGTGGTTATAGAGTTACTACCTCCAAAATTGTGGTTATTGATACCCAAACCTCTGACTACCTTACAAGGGTTAACAGTAGTGAAAGTGTTCATTCTAGACCTCATATAATCTCCTATGACATCCTAAAATGAAGAATAGGGATACATGGTTCAATCATATGATACTATATCACAGCTAAATAATTAATAGTTTTGATATTTCAATGTCATTTTCAGATTCTAGTTCAGTAGAAGAAATAACTAATGCACCTCATACATACAAGTCATCAACAAAAAGGAAATCAGCAAGGTATGTATGGGGCTTAGATAGAATAATAAATGTCTGCCTCAAGTCCTTCATGTCGTAAAGTGTGTTGAAGGGGTAATTGCAACTAATTGAAACTAACATAATTCCTTAACTCAACTCTCTGACTACCCTGCCACAATAAAAATAAGGGAGTGCATATGTATATACATAAATTGCGAAGTATATACACAAATTCTTCACATTCACCTTTAGCTTTATGAACAATTTTGAGAAGACCAAAAACAAACAAAACGCGTTCATGACCATTAACCCTTCCGGGGTAGTCAGAGGTTCAGGTTTCCATCTCCGTAATTGTGAAGTTTGGGGAACAAGTAAGTTTTCTCACGATGTTTTCCCTCACTGTAGTATTTGATGTATTTCGGTAATGTATTTTTATTACGGAAACGTACATAGAAATTCAATCAATTTCATTGCCATTGGTACATGCTCAAGCAGGATTTGAACCCTGTATCCACTGATACAGAGTCTAGCCTTAAACAACTGTTGCGTGTTGCATTGAAGCTTGTTTACATTCAATTTACGTCCTAGACTAACACAGAAAGAGAACCAAGCTTATATTAATTTATAAATACTGAAATTAATACATTATAATTGTATTCTGTGTTTATAGGAAGAAAAAGATACCTATGAGGTATATTCCTGAGAAGAAACTCACAGAACTGGACCAACCTAAGGACAATGATATAGTCAAGTGCAATATATGTTATAAGGTCAGTGTAATACAGTCATACAAACTTAAAACAACTTTATTTCCTATGTCACTTTTAGCATTATTATAGGTTTATGTCTATAAAAAGTGTAGAATATATATTGCTTTAGTTACTTATGACTTACCGAAAAGAAAGTAGCTTGATAAATTCTATTTTAGTAGGTATCATTATATTTATATATTATCAGTTTATATAAAATAGTATCAGTGTAATTCAATTTATTCATTATTAATACTTGTAATCTTCATCGTGTTTTTATCTATTAATTGTTTCTGTTATTATAAGGAATCATTATTCTATATATTATTTTCTCTATGAAGAATATCCAATTTACATATTTCATATAGAAATACTTAATAGCTTATTTAATAGTTTATGTGTGTATGTTTCAAACGTAGTTTATACTCAGTATTTTCGTATTAGGGCCCATCCTGTAAAGGCAATATATTGTTAATCACTACATAGTATAAAACAAAGTCACTTTCTCTGTCCCTATGTCCCTTTGTATGATTAAATCTTTGAAACTACGCAACGGATTTTGATGTGTTTTTTTTTAATAGATGGAGTGATTCAAGAGAAAGGTTTATATGTAGTGCGAAGCGGGAACGGGTCGGTAGTAAATAAATAAATAAATGTTTGTTTCTTCAAAGAGCTAGGTAAAGTTTCAACATTACCCATTCCCTGATCAAACAACTTCATATACAATTATTCAATTCTCTTATTACAGGAGTTTTCCAAACTAAAACTACTCCAAGTTCACATGCGCTTAAGTCATGCGGTCAGTGACTGCATCCGCTGTGAACACTGCAAGGAGACGTTTCTTCACCAGCACGATTACGACCTTCACCAGGCACTGCATGACGACCAGTGGAAGTGTCGAGAGTGTCACAAGGAGTTTCAGAGTAAGATATTTTGTGTATGAATATCAGGCTTCGAATGACCCATACTTAACATGCCTCCGAAATTTCGGAGATGGGCATTCAAGCCGCTGACTACCCCGCCATAATAAAAAAGGGAGTGTGTATACACAAGTCGTGAAGCGTATGTTATGTTTTTATGTTATGAATATCGGCTGTAGCCCAGTGGGTAAGATCTCGGACTTCGTATGAGAAAGGTCCTATGTCCGAATCCCTACTCTGGCATGTACCAATGAATGAAATTTAAATGTGTTTTTCATTTACATACATAATTTACAGTCGCTAACGGTGAGGGAATACATCGTGAGGAAACCTCCCTATCCCGCAAGATAGGTAATAGTCAGTACCTATATACGGCGCTACGGTTCACTACCTATCACATTGGGTGGTGTATATCTAGTGAAACGCGGGCTTCGAATGATCCATAATAACATGCCTTCGAAATTTCGGAGATGTGCATTCAAGCCTCTGGCTACCATAATAATAAAGGGAGTGTATATACACAAGTCGTGAAGCGTTTGATGTATGTATATATTTTGTTGATAGATGACATATTTCTGGAGCCTTACTCCACTAATGCATTGTAGCAACAACTTCAGTATCGCATAGATAGTGCCAATAGTGTCAATTAAGGTCTCACTGAAGTATTACTGTAACGATACTGAAGTAATATTGTGCCTACAATGCATTAGTGGAGTAAGGCCCCTGGTGTGTTGTAGAAGGTGCCCGAAGGACTATCGAAACAAAGGTTGAGCAGATTTGTCGAAGTTTTGGTCCTACATTACACTTTATGACCACTAACCCTTGCCGGATAGTCAGGTAGTAATTATATGGCCACCACGAACCCATGTGTTGACCAGATAGTCAGTACTCAATGTGACAAGTGGTAAGCCATGTCGCCATGTCGGTATTTACAACCACTGACTATTACCTGTTCGGATAGTAGGTTTCCTCACGATGTCTTCCCTCATATTCAGTGCATTTCGCAAATGTGTTTTTATTTTTAAATGTATATTAGATATATTAAGTGGTTTGTCAAGATCAAATTCAACGAAGTATCCGATTCCTTAGATATTAATAAATAAACGAAACGTTTTTTGTCAGAATCGAGTTTAACGGTGAAACCTTATGTAATGAAACAGGCATGATGTATATCACTACATAGTATAAAACAAAGTCGCTTTCTTTGTCCTTATGTCCCTTTGTATGCTTAAATCTTTGAAACTACGTAACGGATTTTGATGCGGTTTTTTTAATAGATAGAGTGATTCAAGAGGAAGGTTTATATGTATAATAACATCCCTTAAATAGTGGAGTAGGCTATATATTTTATACCCGTGCAAAGCCGGAGCGGGTCACTAGTGTATCTATATATTATCTCTTATCCGTCCAGACAGAGACAAGCTAAGACGCCACATATCACGCCACATGCGAGCCAAGAAGTACGCCTGCGCGGAATGTGGGCGAGGCTTCAGCGAGCACTTCGCGATGCGACGCCATATAATGCGTACGCACACGAAGACGCCACCGCCCAGGCCTTATGAGTGTGCGGAGTGCGGGAAAAGGTATGAATATACACTCGACAAGTTTATTGCTACATACATATTCGCCCCTCTACGTCCCGTACGGGTTAGGAAGAGATTTGATAGCCACCTGAAACGAACCTGACTAATCTCTCTTGCTTCACTTTTTTTTATATTGTAGGACGTTGTTACACCAATTGAACTAGCCCCTTGGTAAGTACATTTAAGACTTGTGTTAAGGATACTAGTCAACGTAAATTTAAGAAATATATACATATTATACATAGATAAATACATATATAGTATATATAATCAACGACCAGACTGGAAAGCCGTAGAAAAGCGTAGTTCTTAACTCTGACTCCACCGGAAATCGAACCCGGGACCTCACGATTAGCGTTCCGGCGGCTAACCGATCGTGCCACGGAGGTCGTCTAAGGTCGTCTAAATATACATTAAGACGCCATGTCTTGAGACATGGGAGATGACTAGATGAGAGACGACTAACTGTAGTTGATTATGATGAGTAAGATCGCGGGAAAAAGGGGTGTCGGGCGAAGAGAGAAGTGGCTCCGCAACTTAAGAGGATGGACAGGCACCACCAGGGTCGTTGAGCTGTTTAATCTCGCGAGAGATTGGTCCAGATTCGATGAATTGACTTTCAACCTTCGCTAGTCGGAGAGGTACTAGCAGAAGAAGAAAAGACGCGCTCATCTGATTGGCTAAATGCTTAGAAAGCAATGCAAATTACATATATACCTAAGTTTAATTCAATTTACACATACACAACACGCCCATATCCGTGTATCGATGTAGGCAAAGGTTCAGGTATCCATCTCTGAAATCGCGGAGGTAGTAATTCCATGGCTACCTCGAACCCGCGTGTTGACCAGATAGTTAGTACTCAATGTGACAGATGGCAAGCCATGTCGCCATTTACAAGCACTAACTATTACCTGTTCAGGTAACAGGTAGGTTTTCTCACGATGTTTCCCTCGCCGTAGTATTCGACGCATTTCGTTAATGTATTTTTATTACGAAAATGTACACAGAACTTCAATAAACTTCATTTCCATTGGTACATGCTCAAGCAGGATTTGAACCCTATACCCACTGATACAGAGTCAAGTCCCAAACAACTGAGCTACATCAAATTTCATTTTTGATTCAAATGTAATGTATGTTACTAACGGTATTATATAGTTAAATGGGTAATAGTATTATTTATCTTTTTCTTAGGTTCACAGACCGCACCCTCTTAAAAAGCCACCTGCGTTGGCACAGTGGAGAGAACCCGTTCCCCTGCCCGCAATGTCCGAAGGCTTTCCGCTCCCAAAGACTACTGAACTCACACGTCAAGATACACCAGGAAGACAAGCCTTACAGCTGCCAGTATTGTGAGAAACGGTATGTATTATGTTTCTTTATAATTTGTGTTTGTAACTGGCACTGGATAAAAAATCTTGAAAGCCGGAGTTTCTTGTTGGTTCTTCTCCGAGCCAGGGCTTCCGAACCAACGGTAGAATTTCAATGCTAAGAGACAACCAGTGACAGGCAAATGTTTTGACTTTCAATGAATGTACTGTACTTGTACTTATGTTAAATAAAAACAATTGACTTTGACTTTATTGTACCCATAATACATAGATACACGTCACGCCCTCTTCCCTATATAGGGGTTGGTGAGAGCATGGATCCCTGTCTCCATCAGGAATGACTTTCGCTTCATCGAAACTCGTGAATGCATACGTACATTTCTCAGTGTGGCAGCTGGATTCATGACGTCGTTACGTAATATAACGTGATATAGAAGTAAAGAAACGTGAATCCTAATTTACAAGAAATAAAAGAAATTTAATTAGTATAAAAAATCCTTTGTCGTTACTAGCTATGACTATAAATTTTTATTTTTATGTACATACATACTCATCACGCCCGATTTTCTGTAGAAGAGTAGGCAGAGACTACGTATCCCTTTCTATCCCGATCTTGACAAACCACTTTCGTTTCTATAGTTTTAAGAGATTCGCGATTTATACTCATGATTTATATAATCCGCGGAGTCTCCCCGTGACTAAGGCTACTGCAACGTAGCCGAAACGTCGGGTTAATAAAGGTAACTTTATTATATAAAAACTTACGTGATAAGTCCCGTTAGTTATTAATCACTTTCGCTTTATTGACACTCTTACACCTCTGACACACTCGGCGGTTCTAGGTACTTCTAACATCACCCTTATCCAATACTAGTGACACGCTTCGGCTTTGCTCGGGTATAAAATATATAGCCTACTCCACTATTTAATGGATGTTATCATACATATAAATCTTCCTCTTGAATCACTCTATCTATTAAAAAAACCGCATCAAAATCCGTTGCGTAGTTTCAAAGATTTAAGCATACAAAGGGACATAGGGACAGAGAAAGTGACTTTGTTTTATACTATGTAGTGATAGCGAAGTCTCATTTTATGTACACTATATCACAATGAGCGCATGTATATGTGTCAGGTTCCGGCACGTGTCGACGCGTAACGCCCATCGGCGCCTTCACACGGGAGAACGGCCCTACGTGTGTTCCGTCTGTGGAAAAAGCTTCCTGCAGAACTCCAACCTCACGCTGCACTCCCGGACTCACTCTGGTTGGTAATCAGCCGTTGCTGTCCACTGCTGTGTAGAGGCTATTGGGTGGATGAGATGTTTGGGAGTATGAGATTTCAAGTATTTAGTTCGTAATAAGTTATTGTAATATATATGAGTGAAATGGAAGGGCGGTTACGTAGGGGCCGGCCTAATAAGACATATAACAGGCAGATAGACGCTATATTGACAAAAGGTGACGTTAGGAGTACCTATAACCGCCGAGAGTGTATGAGAGGATGTATGAATATCAATGAAGCGAAAGTGGTCTGTCAGGATCGGGACAAATGGGGATACGTGATCTCTGCCTACCCCTCTACAGGGAATCAGGTGTGATGTGTATGTATGTATGTAAGTTATTGTAAATTAGTAGGTTCTAAAATATTGTTTGCCAACTGGATATAAATCACTAATACTGTTTCTATTACTTACTATTTTTTATCGTGGTAGCAATTAAATGGATTTGCTTTACAATTGCAGGTTGTAGTAGGGTTGTGTTCGGATTAGGGCTCAGTTATTTGTTCGATTAAATTGACCCCTGATCCATTTATCAAATTATAATCTTGCGTAGCAGGTAGATAGTACATATATTACGTCCCACTATAATTAAGCAACAAAGAGGTAAGAGTTGTGACTGTCTTAATTCCTATCTACATTTTATTGAATTTGTTTCTTCAGGTGAACGCCCGTACGAGTGCAAGTTGTGTGAACGGAAATTCACGTCCAGTTCTGCCCTCAAAAGCCACCAGCGCACGCACTCCGGGCTCAAGCCGTACACTTGCGACATCTGTGGAAAGAAGTGAGTAGTTTTTATAGTAAACACATGGAGTAATATAATAAGAGGAGTGGGCCTTACGCAATATTTGTATGGAAACTAGCGTGGCATTACGCGGGGTGAAACGAGGTACGCGAGATGGAGGGGGGATATTACAGCCAATCAAAACACGGCATCGGCCAATCAAATCAGGTATCTTCTTTCTACTACACATTTTTGAACTCCGCACCAATTAAAACACGCCATTTGGACTCCGCTCCGCGTAACGGGGACCGCTCCTTTCGCCGGGTCCTCTTTATATTTGGTTCGTGAGTAAACATAACTGTATTCATTCTATTAGGTTTACGAGAACATAGTCTCATTTAGCTTTAGCATGTAATGTAAAAAGAAAGTTGAAAAATTGGTCCTAATATGAAATGAAAATCTTTTTATTCAATATAAGGATCATAAAATCATTTATTGAAGGTAAGAAAAAAACATTTTTTATAAAAAAATATGTCATTTATATAAACTTATTATTAAAATAAATCTAATTAAATTAATAAAACTAATGGCACTTCGTAAGGAAAAATCTCTGCAGAGAATAAGTCCCAAGAAACTTTATAGGTATTTTATATCTGCGTACCTTTCGTCGTGTATTCATTGTAATCGAAACAATTAACGTGTCCATTTTAAGTCAGTATATCACATAAAACAATCGTATTAACATACTTTATAATATGAAGTTATAGAGACGAGAGTTTTATCTGTTATGTCAACAGAAAAATGGTAGCTGGTTACATTTTAATAAAACCCCTTAACTCATTTTGAAATTGTATTCAACCTACGTGTACCTATAATGTAGCGTTAGGTTCTGTCGAAATAACAGCGCTAGCATTGGTCCTTCTAACAAAAAGCCGATTCAGATACCATTTGGGATCTCCGCGGCGCGCTTTATTTGACTGACATTTAATTGTAATTGTTAATTTTATGTCTGTATTTTTTAAATTTTCTTATAACATTTTTTTTCATCTTGTGTAATCAGTCAGTAATATTATTTTGTCAATTATTGTAATGAATGTGGAATCTCAATACAGGTTTGTTATTTGCTCAGGTACTGGGTCTACCAGCTATTTGAAAATTCTTCTTTTTTCGACACTGTACCGTATCTGAGTTTTCTAATAAATTATTACTTGTAGATTAATAATAATAATAATATCTTTATTGAGACATCCACATCAATTACATACAATAGAATTCATAGACAATAATTGAATTACACAGTACACAACACAAAAAATTACATTTCAATTCATGTAACATTAAATTCTATTTAAATTGTATTAGGTTAGCAACAGACTTGAAGTCCCATATGCGCCTCGTCCACTCGACGGAGAAGAACCACTCGTGTGACCTCTGCCCGCTCCAGTTCGCCACGGCGACGCAGCTCAGGCAGCACAAGGCCGAACATGCAGGTATAGATGATCTATAGATGCATAATCTCTAAGATCTTTTAGTGCTTTTTGTATCGAAAATTTAAATACAATTAGCATTAAACGCATTCAAATTATTATTATTTGTATATGGCGTTTATCTACGCAAAACGGACTCGCTTATTATTCACGTTCTATCCCTTTCTGTGACATAATCTCGGAGAATTACTATCGGGGATGTGTACTGTATAGATACAGATTACAATATGTTTGCATATTGCATACAGATTGCATTATACAGATCCGTTGCACAAAAAAATTGTTTCATCTCTATACCAGACAGGCTTGAAAAACCGTATTCATTATTTTATTTTCGTCTTAACTAGCACCGTATAAGACTGTTTTGAGTTAAATAAATACCATACATAAATAAATAATACCATTTTTTACCTTTCATAGGTGACAAACCCTACAAATGCGGAACGTGCGACGCAAGATTCCCAACCAAGTACCGCCTCATAAAGCACTCAAAAACCCATAAGACCAAAGACATACTAAAAGAGCCTTACTTCCTAAGCCCTGACGAAGATTTGGCCCAGGAAATCATCATTTCCGACCAAGGAACAAATGTAGATGAAGAATACATGGAACCGTCTCAATCGCAAATGATAGTAGTGGAAAATGTTCAAGAGAATCTCTATGTGAACTTGAATTCTAATATTAATTTCGTGATCAATGAGGACCCGGATAGTAACCAGATGAAGTTGTATCAGCTGGACCCTGGAATGGTGTTGCATACGGGACAGGTGATTGATAAGGTTACCTACTAAAAGTAATGGATTTATAGTTTGAAGAGATTCGCGATTTATACTCATGATTAATAATTAACGGGACTTATCACGTAAGTTTTTATATAATAAAATTACGTTTATTAACCTTATTATTTAATTTAATAAAGGTAATTTTATTATATAAAAACTTACGCGATAAGTCCCGTTAATTATTATTCATGAGTAAAGGTTTTAATACGATTAACTTTGTTAAGGAATTGTGATGTGTTGGTGGTTGTATAGATAGGTGTATAAGAAATGGAGTCGTATGTTTTAGGTAACTAACTTAGTTAATGTTGAAGCTGTTTAGGTAGCAGAGAAACGGTAATGAATTGTTTACCAACTTTAGAAATATACCTACCAATATTATTAATGCAATTTACTAAATGTAAAATTAAAGTACGAAATCCCTTTGAAATTAAACACAGGGTATTGTCTGTGTAGAACAAAGGATAGCTTAGGTACTAAAAATAACAAATCCTAGCTACCTACGAATCGATGAAATAGGTAAATAGGTAAAAGTTTTTTAACCTACTACGACTCGGTGGTGGTTAGATAATCTGGCTGATTGTTGACGATCTAAAGTAAGGCAAGGCTAGGTTTCTGTTGCGAACGCAATTAATTTTAGCGTTGAACTAATTCAAGTATTTGAACTAATTCAAGTATTCTATATAGCGAAAAAAAGAATGGTCATGGATACGAAATATATATAGGTAAAATAAAAGCATTGTTATGTAACAATATATTTATTTATTTTAAAGTAAATGCCTAGTTTCATTTCTAAAGGTAAGTTCACACTGTATAAGCTAACGGAAAACTCACTACATTCAATATCATCTTTATTTCCTTACAGGTCACAAACAAATTAAATATTATAATACTTTTTAATTCTTAATGATTATTGATAGTAAGTTTCACTAGCTTACACAATCTGAACTCACCTTAACTACTAAATACAATATACAATAAATTATTTAAGTGTTGACTATAACAGTTTCTATGCCTACTTTACTATGAATGTATTTTCAATTCTTTTAACACAATCAAATAATTGAAGTCATATTAAACAATGTATTCATGATCACGTAAATCTTTAGCTATCATTACCGCCTCTCAAAAGAACTGAATCAAATAAACTATGGTAAAGTATGAACATTATAATAAAGTAAGCATAAAAACTATCCCATTCTTATTCTATTTAAACGCGGATTTGAACCATCCCTTTTGGTTGGCATGACTATGTTTCAGCATGTTCACATTGATGGAGTCGAAGATCTCTTGGGCGTTCCTGCTCTGGCCGTAGTAGTCCACAAACTGACCTTCTGGGTCCACTAGGTATATTATTATTGTGTGGTCCACCTGTAGGTAAAAAACAATGAATTAAATGTAGAACATGCCTTCGAAATTCCGGAGGTGGGGATTCAAGCCTCTGACTACCCCGCCATAATAAAAAAGGGAGTGTGTATACACCAGTTGTGAAGCATATGTTATGTTTATATTAAATTTAGAACAAACATATAATATTCTTAATATTGTTATAAAAAATGTAACAGTTAATAAAATATGTCTTGGAACAGTTATAGGATGTTTCCTGCCATTCTGACATAAATTTAGAAAACAACAAGTCACCAATATTTTAATGGTCACCTTTTTACTGGATTCTTCTGTCTATTTCAAAAGCAACTCATCAATTTTCTATGTTTCAGTTCAATGAGCGTTAACAATGGAAAACAGTGAAATGTCCAGAAACCTATTTAACATTACTGAATTTGTAATAAAAACATATTTCTTACAATATAATCATTGTCCTCATCAGCCGGTCCAGCGCTGAAGTACACCCTGTAGGACTTGCAGGCCTTCTGCACCTGCTCCTTGGTGCCTGTCAGACCCAGCAATCTAGGCGAGAACTCTTTGCAGTATCTGTGAAGATTTAGGCAATCAGTTAATGTTGTCTGTGTGTGAGCAAAAATAGCAAAGGTTCAGAGTTATGATATCTTTATAGACATACATAGATATATTACATCCCTAAGGGGATAGGCATAGACTATTTGCCACCTGGAATGAGCCTGATAAATTTTTAGACAAAACCAGTGTATATAACATGACTTGGTATGTGTACTTGGGTTAACTTTAGGACAACTAGAGGGCCTTGGGAAGAAATGTTTGTGGGTTTTTTATTTGATAGCTAAGCTAAACTAGTTTAATATATTGGGATCGCTGTATTATTTATAACTTACTTTCCAACAATCTCTGGGGTATCTCTTTCGGGATCCACCGATATGAAGAGTGGCTGCAACGCAGGAGGTTGAGGCATGGCATCTGAAAACAGATGAAATACATACTATATTACAAGGAAGATCAGATATTCAGTTGTCTGTCTATGCAATCGCAAAGTTAGCAATTCAATCAACCTCAAGCACTACTGATTTGAATATGTTAAATAGTATATTGCATCAAATGAAAGCTAGTTTCTCGATCGATGAAGTTAAGCGACGGATGGCCATGTCTAGAAATGCAATAAATAAGCTGAAGAAAATATGGAGAAACAAACGCATAACTAAGGCTATGAAAACCAGACTAGTAAGAACCCTGGTGTTTCCCATTTTTCTGTACGCTTCTGAAACTTGGACCTTGCGGCAACTAGAGTCCAAAAGGATAGATGCTTTGGAGATGTGGTGCTGGAGGAGAATGCTCGGAGTGTCATGGACTGAATTCCGCACTAACGCTTCAATCCTTGAAGAGCTAGGCATCCAGCAGCGTTTATCGGCATTGGTCTGTGGGCGCATTTTGAGCTTCTTTGGCCACATCAGTCAACGCGGGAATTGCTCCATTGAACGCCTCGTTGTGCAAGGAAAGGTGGAGGGAACAAGACCTCGTGGTAGGTCGTCGATGCGGTGGACAGACCAGATCAAGGCTGCCGTTTGTGCCTCGGTACACGAATGCACCCGCATGACGGCCAAAAGGCAGAGGTGGCGGGAGGTTGTGCAGCGAACCATGTCGGCTGCTCAAGATGCCACGTCATGAAGACCACTACCGCTCTGATAAGAGTGTAACGATTGAGAAGAAGTTTCTAGTGACTGGAGCACAATATATATATATGTATATATATAAGGTTCCAGGATTGATCCCTATCAGGCCAAGGAGTGGTAGCCGTGAATTAGTCAATAGAAATAAGCTGTTGTTGCTATTTCGAGCTGTTAGGAAGAAATTTTAATTAGTGCTTATAGAGATGTGGCAATAAGTATCTATGTAAAAGTAATAGTCAATGTTTAACTTACCAAATTTGTCCACAACCTCCGCTAGTTTCTCCAACTCATCAGGGCATATGTCGGGACAATGCGAGAACCCAAAGTATATGAGGAGCCACTTGCCAAGGAAATCGGAACTCTTCACTGTTCTGCCCTGTAGAGAATATTTATTATTTTGAATAAAAAAGACCAAGTGTTTATTCTATGAACTGCAGACTATAGAGTAATGGTCATACAGTTGAAACTTAAGTTAATGGGTGATCATGAAACTCCATAATAAGAATATTATGTACATACAGTGGGCAAAGTAACATTGCTTAGAACAGTAACTTTGACTATTAACAGCATGAGATAATCAGGACTTTGTGTTACTGGTAATGGATTTTTATAGACTCAGAAGAATAGGTATAGTGATTGTATTGTTAAGAAACTAAATATTCAATTATATGTTTACTCAGCAGGTATATCATGTGAGAATAAAGATAAAGAGACACGCTTAATTGCTTGCATAGTTCCACAGCACCAAAAAGACGCTTTCAATTCAAAATTTTATCATGCATATCCACAAGATAACTTATCACTTACTTCTGAATCCACTAATTCAAATGATCCACCAATTTTAGACTTTCCAATCTCACGCTTCCTCTCCCGTTCAATAAGAGCTTCTTTCTCGTTTCTTAGGTACAACATGAAGCCTGTTAAACCACCTCCAACGAGTAGGGTGCCCATTAAAGATTTCCATGTTACAGGCCCAAAAAACTGCTTCTTTTTAAGCTTGGGCAAATCTACTTTCTTATTAGAACATGCACGCACTGCAGTTGTGGAGACTGTGCGGCGCAACAGGCAGTAACTATTGCGGAAAAGGCTATTCATCATCTATTATGAAATTCTGGTGAAATATGAGGTTATGTTAGGTTAGAACTTTAGCGGTAGTTTGTTTATTTTTGACTGAATTCCTCACGATGAAAGCACACAATTTATTTTACCCTAATCACTTTAACTTATTAACGGAAATAAATTAACATTTATTCTTTTATTAAATTCTTTCACAACTTTATTTTTCAGAAGCAATAAATCTTCAGCTGAGCGTTATTGACACTTGACTGACAGACAAGAATTGCAGTTACTGCAGTTGCTGATAATTAAAGATATACTTAGACAGACACCTACCTGGTCATGTAGCCTACTTTTATTACAGCTACGGATAGATTTTAGTATAAACTAGTGTAAACAAATAAATCTTTTAAAATGAATATAGACCAGTCACTTGTAAAAGCTTCGGAAATCCAAGAATCGCAGAATGTAGCAATGAAATTTTCTCTATTTTAATTTCTATTTACAGTTTGTATAACATTTTCAGGAATTGGCAATTATCACGTTGGGTTTTAATTATTTGGTGAGCTTTGGGTCGATATAACTATACATTAATTACGTACTTCACAATTACAGCGATAACCGTAAAAATCAATAAAATATCGTTCGATTCATGCTAAATATAAATAACAATATCGGTAAGAGGTTGCATGTCCATCCGATTTGACCTGTGATATTCTGGGACGTAAATATCATAGGTACTGGCTCTTAATACTATGTCCTCAGAAGCAATCAAAGTGTAACGGATAAATTAAATGATTTTGGGATTTATATTACTGAAAGTAGCTGAAGCTAGCAAACTTAGCCAATTTTTTGTTTAAAGTTAATACAACATCGAAGGACAAAATATTGTCGTGGGTTTGTTACCTACAAAAACAACTCAAAAAAGCATGAAATTGTTTAGCTGTCTAATAATATAATGTTTTCGCAGTATCATCATTATTAAATTATCCTAATATATACCAGAACAATCTATATGAAAAAAGAAACGTTCCATTCACCTGGCAGATATAGAACGATGTCAGTATTCCATATTTTAGATGTAAATGAAAGACTGGAAAAATATATAGATTACATTTATTATATTGTATTACTTTATGCTTTTTCTTACTAACCTAACCTTACTAGTTAATCCTAGCGCGTTTAGGAAGAACTAGTTTAGCCTAAGTCAAACTAGTTTGTCCTGAAATCGGATTCGGCCGGTAACGTATATAACGTCGTTGTCGTTTTCCATACGTATTGGAGTTGCAATGGCATTAGTAAAGAAAAGAATACTGTTAACAGGTTGTTAGTCCATTATCGAATAGCCTTCATAACTTAAGCTCCATAGTCGTCTCATGCGACATGCGGGCATGAAAGGCAGTTGCTATAAACGTCTTAAGTAGCCCGGGCTTGAAGTTCTTCGGTTAAGTAAAAATGTAACCAACTAAGAAGTTTGTTCAAAGAAGTATATATAACTTGGAGACAAAGTCAAAAACAGCACGATTTTCGCGACCTCAAACCTTCGCGGTTGGCAGCCCTACAATTAATGAAAACATAGTAATTTCGCAGCTGTGTCGACAGAGTGCTTCGTGCCAAAATATAATGGAAAGATTATCCCATAATGAAATTTTGGTTTATAAAGGTGTGAACGCGCAAAAAATGTTCTATTGCTGTTCAAAAGGTCACCATGGCTGTTGGGATTAGGATCGTGGTTCTTGTAAGTTTATTTATTTTTTTAACTGTGTTAATACCGCCAAAAAATGTGAACTAATATTTATAAAATGTCAATAGTTAGTTGTATTTAATGAAATAATGCTTATAGCGTATTTTGTAACTTCAAAAATAACATTGAAATAAAGTATCATATGTATTTTCTTACAAAGATAAAACGACATTTAATATTAAAAAACTTTGACATCGTATTTTTTATTATTGAAATACTTTAATTTTATTGTCCGTACTATCTTTATATCATTAAACTTAGCTTATCAGTCAATCCCGAGAAGGTCTGAGCCATGGAGCAATCTGAGACTTATTACAATGTACCCAAGCTTTATCCTCGCATGTGTCAAATAAGCTTATGAGCTAATAGTAATTCTTAGAGCCTAAGGATGTAAATGTACTGATAATCTTCTTCTTCTTAGAGTGCCTCTCCAACTAGTGGAGGTTGGCAGTCAGCTCTGCATACCCCTTTTTGTTCTTAGCAAGGCGGAACAATTCGGCGGCACTTGCAATCCCCGTCCATTCGCGGATATTCCGCAGCCAGGACTTTTTCCGACGGCCACGTCGTCTCTTTCCGGCAACTTTTCCCATCATGATGAGATGCAGCAGTTCATACCGGTCGTGCCTAAGCACATGCCCCAGGTATGCGACCTTTCGCTGTTTGATGGTCTGCAAAAGCTTCCGTTTCTGACCGACTCGTCGCAGGACCTCCTCATTTGTGACTTTACTGATAGTACGTATATGTAATTCATTCCAGGCTGCTTTTTTCTTGTTTTGGATGACATCCTGGAGCGAGGGTGCTCCTCAGGAGTATTTGCCACCTAAGGTCGGTGGTAAGAAGCAATCGGAAACTAAGGTGAGTCTGTAACATACGCTACTCAACTGTTCAAACTTTCAGAGTTTTTTTAGTATTGAGTGGGCACTTTTAAGATCTATAGTCACTGAAAGCGCACATTTCACCAAATAACTATTATCCATGATGCTAAGTCTGTTGTCGTCAACAGATCTTGACTACATATGAATCCACGATCAAAATCCATTCAAGGTCGGGGGTAGAGTGACTACCATGAAATAAGTTTTTAGTTTAGATCTTTGGTGGCTGGGAACCCAGTTTTTTACTTGATAATCGATATCCAAAGTGACAAGTGGTAAACCAAGTCGTACATTTCGATAAATAAGCAGGATTTCTCGCGAGATTTTCTATCACCGAAATAAACAAGATAAGAATAATCCACATGGTCACCTATCCAGACAATTTCCACGTCTGTTAAGCTTAACATCGTTAATCGAACGTGAATCGGTGTATAAACGCCATTGCATTTATGCTGAGCTGATGTTTACGTGAGAGACGTTGGTTTTCCTGTGAATATGGTTACCCCATAGCGAAATATAAGCTTGCACATGTGAATTTGACAATACTGTTATGTAAACTCGTATTTAGCTTAAATAAAGGTTCGTTTACGTAATAAGAATTAACGTTTGACGTAATAGTAACGTTATTTTATTTATTTGTTCATATATTATGTAAGTTATATTCCTTTATGACATTAAACAACTGTTTAAAACAAAAGGAATCATTTGTGTTAGAACATTAATCTTTTATATTCGTATATGAATAAACCTTTTATAATAGTGACGAATGCGGTAGCTATCTAAACATTTCCTTGTCACTAACAATAATTTTTTGACAAAAGGTCTTTCAGAAACTTTTATCCTAACAACAACATACACTTCACGACTTTTGTATACACACACTTCCTATTTTAATGTAGTGTGTCAGAGGCTAGAGTGCTCATCTCCAAAAATTCGAAGGCATGTTAGGTGGAAGTCACTCAAAGCCCGCGTTTCACTAGATAGATAGCACTGGCACTGGCTATAACCTATCCCGCGGGATAGGCAGGTTCCCTCGCCATGTTTAACATCACCGTTAGCGACTGCAAATTATGTGCGTTTCACTAGATAGACAGCACCCAATATACATACATACGTACACATCACGCCTGATTCACTGTAGAGTATAGAGGTTTGTCACGATCCTGACAGACCACTTTCGCTTCATTGACATTCATACATCTTCTCATACACTCTCGGCGGTTATAGGTACACCTAACGTCACCTTTTTTCAATATAGCACCCAATATATGTATAAATAAACGTATTTTTCACTTAACAGGCTAACTACAACTTTTCCTACAACGTGGAAGATAACAATATCAATCTGGATTTTGGGCACAATGAGAAGAGAAAAGATGATAGGGCTACAGGCTCATACCACGTGTTGTTACCTGATGGAAGGATGCAGTTGGTGGAGTATGAAGCAGGCCCCGATGGGTATAAGCCACAGGTAATTCTTTGGGATTCATTGATAAAATAAGTAACAAAATGCTATGTTGTTTATATTGAAAAAAAGGTGACGTTCGGTGTACCTATAACCGCCGAGTGTATGAGAAGACGTATGAATGTCAATGAAGCGAAAGTGGTTTGTCAGGATCAGGAAAAATCCGTGATCTCTGCCTACCCCTCTACAGGGAATCAGGCGTGATGTGTATGTATGTATGTAACAAAATATCTTCTTCTTGAATGTCGTAACAGGCAATTTGTTTTTCTTTATCTCGATCTTCTTTTGTAGTCTTACCCAGAATATGCCTCACTCAAATGTTCACTCGCCTTTTGAATACATTAATTTTGTAAGATTCTGGGAACACAGCCGACGGCAAAGATATCCTTGCAAAACTCATTAAGAATGTGGTTGGCTGCATATTTTCACCTATCCTGACTTACTGCTTTCGCTTCATTGATATCCATACAGCTCCTCATACACAACTGTGACTGAAATCCCATATGCATGCCAACCAAACCCTGATTTTACTTTAGTAAGTTTAGAGTAACCCGTTTTACCAGTTATACAATACCTTAGATGACAGATATTGAGTTAATTATAATTATACTAGCGACCCGCTCCGGCTTCGCACTTCTGGTTATTTAATGGATGTTATTATACGTATAAACCTTCCTCTTGAATCACTCTTAACTATTAAAAAAAACCGCATCAAAATCCGTTGCGTAGTTTCGAAGATTTAAGCATACAAAGGGACATAGGGACAGAGAAAGCGACTTTGTTTTATATTATGTAGTAAAGTAAAAATATATAATTTCCAGGTAATGTACATGGGTACAGCAAAGTTCCCGACTGGAGGTGGAGGCGACAAATTCGACGGCTACCACTACAACGCCGCGTCTAATAGGCAAATAGTCCGTCAACCGGCTCCGCGTGGTGCCGCCAGGTCCTTGGGCGGTACAGTGACTATGCGACAGGCTTCCGCGCCGAGTACCACAACCGCACCCGCCACTTCCGCCGTACCGAATAATAGTACTGTTAGAGTGTGATGTGTATATTATTATGTATATAAGGAGTAATAAAGTGATGTTATTGTAGTAAAAATGTGTTTTTTTTGGGGGAGAGATCGTCTTAAAACATACCTGTCTACTGTAATTGCGCATAATATACAATCTTATTTGCAGTGGCATAATGGACATAATACGTATTCATTCACGTCCATTAAAACCTTTCGTGGTGGACCGTACTACGGAGATATAAAAGATTCAAAAGAGTCTATGTAGTTATAATTTTTCGTGGTGTGTTTACGAAACGCACCATTTCTGCATGCAAGCCTTTAGAGGAGAGCGGTTAATCTTCAGAAATCTCCGGTTAGTGTTGACTATCTAATGAAAAAAAGATTTCTATGGAATCATCTATTACCTACTCCTTAACTAATTGTGAAGTTGGACATGCGAACATCTGATTACTCCAAGTATAATTCTCAGGAATAGTAAAATTGGGAATGTACTAGTATGATTTCAATGAAAAATCAAACCATTATTACAAAACTATGTATTGCATTCATTTTATTATAATGTACGGCACACCATTACTATTATAGACTAGTACTATACAAAATAACTAATTTATCCTCTAGATACAAACATAATAGGTATATATACTAGATATATATATATATATATTACAATATATGGACACATATTTAATCTAGAATCACGGTACAGTATTAACATTCTACATACACACATATTCATACTTTAGCCCTCTTTCAAAACATTTTTATTACCTAAATTTAACCTATCATTTCGAACAATGATAAATTAAAAAATAATGGTAACTTAGGCGTATTTTCCTTTAGTCACTTCGTTTCTTTCAACATGCTTAGATAAAAGACAAAGATAAAAGCGTTCACGACAATTAACCCTTGCGGGGTAGTCAGAGGTTTAGGTTTCCATCTCTGAAATTGCGAAGATAGTAATTCTATGTCCACCTCGAACCCACATGTTGACCTGATAGTCATTACTCAATGTGACAGGTGGTTAGCCATGTCGCCATTTACAAGCACTGACTATTACCTGTTCGGAGAGCAGGTAGGTTTCCTCACGATGTTTTCCCTCACCGTAATAGTAATGCTTAGATATTGCTCGTAAAGTTATAGACTAGTACTGGATAAACAAACTTAGTTTTATCTCGTACTTTCACAAACATTCTACTAAGTTACCAACATTGCCATTGAAGTACTAATAGTACGTAAGTCAAAAATAGTACTTTTGAATGAATGATATAATAGTATAAAATTATTAATTTATTTACGTTGTCTCCTTGCTAGCAGTGATTTGGCTGAAATAATTTATCACACGTTTTATTATTAATTTATTTATAGATAATGTAGTATAGCAGGTAAGTTTGAATTCATGTGAATACAGATGTATGTGAATGCATGTACACGTTGTCAAGAAAGAAAATTTTGTGGAAACTAATATTCAAATGATTAATAATTATAATATTATTCAATAAGCATCTTTACTATGAATTAGTTTCATGAAAGTCACAATTCTTTATCAAATGACATTTATACGAAACAAAATGACTTACGCACTCTTAGGAATTCAATGACTTTATGGTCTTGGGCCATATTCAATGGGATATAATATGCCCCTCATCAGGCCAATGCACTCTCCTCTGGGTGGACAGAGTCTCGAAGCCCACGTTGTCGAAGGACTGGTAATCCTTCTGCATCGACATCTCTGCTAGGTTGCGGTATCTGGGAACAAATGCCAAAGAATTTAACATAATTTCTTACTGCACGACTATATTTTAAAAGGTAGTTCTTTGCGGAATAAGTCATATAAGTGTAATGAAATCCTTTTTATTCAATATAAAAGTCATAAAATCACTTATAGAAAAAAAAACATTATATTTGAAAAATTAACTTTAAAATTATATAATCTTTTAAAAAATTAATAAATCTAATTAAACTATTGGCATTGCGTAAAGGCAAAACCTGCAGAGAAGAAATGCCAAGAAACTCTGCAGACATTATTACACACTAATTCAATATTATTCCATTAAGCAACATTACTTAGAATGTAAACTTTATATTTAGGATATATGACAGTCAGATTTCCATATTAATCATGAATATTGGCGGTGTTTACAAATTATATTAACATCCAAAGGTCATAATAGGGATTGAACCCTTAACCCATCGTTTTCGAAAGTTCTAATCAATGAGTAAGACGGGTCTACAATATATTGAATCATTTCCGCACTTTGTGATAGATTTCCAGCACATTGCCACATAGTAATACAACCCTATATCACTTAATGCGAAGCTTAAATAAGTTGGTAAAAATATTGGTCTTAACCATCACGACTTTACCTCTTAACGAGGACGCAGCAGCCCAGCAACAGCATGACCTGCACCGCCAGCCATGCCAAGGCCAAGGCGACCAGAAGAAGCTCATGCACGCAGACCAGACCCTCAGGGTTAGGAGTCGGGGCCTCCATCACTGGGAAAAGTATAAGTTGAATCTTTGCATGTGTATATAAATGTAGAAACTACCATGCAAATTTTATTATGATTGCATAATATATTTAGTAAAAGACAAACGCGTTGAAGACCATTAACCTTTGCGGTGTAGTCAGAGGTTCAGGTGTCCATGTCTGCAATTGCAATGGTAGTAATTCTATGGCCACCTCGAACACACGTGTTGACCCGAAAGTTAGTACTGAATGTGACATGTAGTGCGCCATGTCGCCATTTACAAGCCTCAAACAACTGAGCTACGGTAAAAAAAGGCAAAAGGCAAACAGGCTTCAAAAGGTCAAGAAATCTTTTATTGGAAATTGCGTGCGTTTTTATAATCATTTACCGGACTGGATTACGCGATTGCCCTTGCCTAAATTTAAGACTATAGTTAGAGGCCGACTAGTCCGGGGCGCTTACTACGCGGTCGGAGACTACCTTGCCGATGCTCAGGGTTGGCAATGAGTGCATCTAAGCTATATGTGCAAAGTTAATTATGTTTCTTTATAAATTTGTTTTTGTAAATGGCACTGGGCAAAAAATCCTGAAAGCCGGAGTTTCTTGTTGGTTCTTCTCCGAGCCAGGGCTTCCGAACCAACGGTAGAATTTCAATGATAAGAGACAACCAGTGTCAGGCAAATGTTTTGACTTTCAATGAATGTACTGTACTTGTACTTATGTTGAATAAAAACATTTGACTTTGACTTTGACTTTAAATTATTTAGTAAGTCTTTAGTAAAAAAAACTGAATGTTACTGTACTGTATCTGAATAGATGCTCATCCTATTGTGTTTCGAAAAAAA
The DNA here is from genome assembly GCA_030578115.1 of Leucoptera coffeella. Classification (NCBI taxonomy): domain Eukaryota; kingdom Metazoa; phylum Arthropoda; class Insecta; order Lepidoptera; family Lyonetiidae; genus Leucoptera; species Leucoptera coffeella. The sequence continues at coordinate 134,255 of JAMBLF010000834.1, read as the reverse complement.
TAGTGAAGAAACCTCTTCTTTTATTCTCTATTTTTATTATCTCTTTTATTAACATTTACTTTAACGTTTCTTTATCATTGCTACGTGAACGTTGTTTTAGTATTATTAGACTACTGTAGCTACTATATATGCTTAAAAAACTCAATTTCAATATGAATAAAGAGTGACGTTGGCAGTATCTATAACCGCCGAGTGTGAATGAAGCGAAAGTGGTCTGTCAGGATCGGGACAAATGGGAATCCGTGATCTCTGCCTACCCCTCTACAGGAAATCAGGCGTGCTATGTATGTACATATGTAAAGCTCGGTTTCATTCAAGTAAAGGTATGTCATGATGCTATTTAGTATTGCATGTGCTTAGGAATTATACTGTGATTTATATACCAATCATTATTACCTTCTATATTCCTATGATCAGCCCTCACTAACGTATCAGCTGACAGCAAATCCTTAGAATTAACCAACATCTCCAGCTCTATGGGTGAGTTGGTTCCCTCTTGGCAGTTCTGCACACCCCCCTGGGCAATTACGCCGTCGTTATGTCGCTCTTCTGCCACATAAGCCATGGTGGCGTTGTCTATGGTGGTACCGTTTGTATTCCTTGTCAAACGACCGTTGAGGTTGCATTCTTTCTGTTGAAGGCGTAAGAATTTGTACTAAGTTTCAATAAATTATTTAACATTTATAAGCATCCATATCCATATTAAAGTCCAAGAGTGGAGACCGCGTCTCAGTAAACGTAGATTAGGGCGCCCCCCGTCAAGGTGGGAAGACGACCTGCGCAGGTTGGCCGGCATCGAATGGATGCGAACGGCCACTGACAGGGAGAAGTTGTCCAACAGTGGATTCAAACAGGATGATGATGATGACTTCCATATAAACTTATTGTAAATGTTATATTATATTAAATATAAATGTGGTAAAATACCAAAGATATGAGTGTGAATCGAATCTATTGAGGGATACCTTAGAAATACACATATATGTACGATTATGGCTTGATAGATACCGAATCGATATAGTTTATACAAACACATAGTTTGTAGTCTCTCCACACCGCAGAGTGATAATTTATTGATGCACTATGTATGAAAATTTATTCTTTACCTTAGGACACTGTCCCTTGCAGAATCTCACCATGAGGGCGAACCGCACCACATGAGACATGGGGAACCGAAAGGCTTTGTACTTGGCGGACAGACGTTGCGTGGAACCCACCCACGTGCGTGTAAACTCTGGGAAATCCACCTGGGAATAAATTGGATAAGTATTACTTTATGAAAGTCTGAGATTACGGCAACATAACATCAATTTGCTGCAGATTATGTGCAAAATTATATGATAAATATTGTTTCGTTAGAATAAGGGCTTGGAACCTTAATCCCCTTAATTGAATGAAGAAAGGTAGTTGGTTAGCCCTAAATAAAAACGAGAGTTTAATTATATGTATATATATAAACACGAGTAAAATATATAACGAAATGTTCTTTGAAACATTCTGTTCCCTCCACCTAGAATTATACTTATGTAAGCATATATTAAATATCACTTACCTGTCCAGTAGGACATCCCCTACTATCCAGTAGCAGAATAGAACTATCCCCTAACCTTGAAGAGGCGACCAAATTATACACTTCTATCTCATTGTCCTCAGTCGCCTCCACTCTTAACTCGAGGGGCTCCCCTAAAGCCACCGTAGGGGCCCCAAAGGCCGCTTGGGGCGTTGGGGACACGTCGGTCCTCACCACGTACATTGACACAGGGGCGGGGAGGCGGTCGAAGACTGTACTGGCGGCTGGTTGCGCTGGCACTGGTTCGGGGAGAGTGGGTTTTCTGGAAATAAGTGGGGTTCAAGGAGAATTTAAGTTTAAAAGGGGGAGGTTTAAACCCTCTTATAGTAGTTATTTTTAAACACTAGCGATTTACACTCATTTTAATTACTATGAGAGACCGGGTCATATCACGATAAATTAATAACGATATCTGATTACCTTTATTTTTGTCCGACGTTTCGACCTAGTTGCATAGGCCGTGGTCGCGGGAAGACTTCTTATAGTAATACAAATATGTGATATGTAGTTTACATAATGGTATTACTTACTTTAAAGGAACTTTAGTACAGAAAATGTGTAGGTAGTAGCTTTTGTTGTATCTATATTAACTCGTTATAGTGATGAGACTCGAGTAATTTTTTTTATTCGAGTCACTTGGTCCAACTCGAGGGATTTTTTTCCATTTTAACTCAAGCAGCAAAAGCAACTCAAGTCACTCGAAACTGAAGTTGTCAAAAATTTCACTCATTTCATAAGAGTAATAAAAAAATGAAAGAAAAACAACTCGAGTACCATCACTAACTCTTTAACACTTAGCTTTGAGATAATTATAGAGCTGGTTACAGTAGTATCAAAAATATAACTTAATAATCAGACGCTGTTATTTTTAATAGTCTTATTATATATATATATTTAATTTATAGGTAAATTATTTTAATTAGATTTAAGTTTGTAAATATTTTGCTATTTTATTGTAAAGATTTCATTGATAAATAAATTAACTACGCTTAAATTCTATAGTCTTATTTTGTATATATTTTAAATTGAGACATCAATTGAAAAGCCCTTTACTCGATCCTCATAGACTAACCACTTTGACTTCCTACCCTCAACCAGCTCACCTGTTATCCTTGACGGCGACGAGGGTGTTGATGGCATGGGGCTCCCGGGGCCTGTCGGGGGAGCAGCCTACACGCACCCAGCGGTCACCCCCCGTCTGGATCAGCGGGTTGTTCTGGATCATCACTAGCACGAACGCCATTGTTCTGGAAAGTGGGGATATTAAAGAGCTAAAGTATTTTTTCTAGTACATGGATAATTAAGGATATTTCTTAAATATAAAATTTAATAACATTTTTGAGAGATTTATAATTTTAGTCATTTTACAAGAATAATGTGTAAATAAGTCTCAATTTCTTGTAATATACATACATACACATCACGCCTGATCCCTGTAGAGGGGTAGGCAGAGATCACGGATCCCTATTTGTCCCGATTCTGACAGACCACTTTCGCTTCATTGAATATGAATTAATTTTAATAGTTTTTACAATGGCTTACATAATGCTATAAAAACACGTCTTTTCGAAACGACTTATAATATAAATACTAAATAAGTTTTGCATATTCTACGATGAACCGGTTTTCACAGATTTTGAATTAGATGACCTTATTATAGGCATAAATGATTGTTGACGGCTAGACATAGGCCTATCTAAGGATATGATCCAAAATACGATCACTAGTGACCCTCAAGCAGCCACTACCAGCTACCTTCTTGAGGTCATCGGTCCACCTGGCAGGTAGCGTCCTACACCACGTTTGGCGAGACGCGGCCTCCAATCGAGAACCACTAAGGGTACAATTTATACATATACATTCTCGCAGAAAAAATATCTCCTAGGTCTTATTTTAGCATAAATATGATGCCCAATGAAACTTTGCTGTCAGGTTGTCTCTTAGTCTCATCACATGACATGCCAGGAAGATCGACAGTTCGATTCGTTTTACGGTCCAGATCAGCACAGGACTAAATATAAGTTCTCTCAAATGTAATCTTAAAAGACAAACGCTTTCACGACCATCCTTGCGGTAGTCTGAGGCACGGGTATCCATCTCCGCAAATGCGGAGGTAGTTATTCTGTGTCCTGTTATATCCTCTTCGAACCCACACTCTAGTCATTTCAGTACTTAATGTGACAAATTGTAACTCATGTTGCCATTTACAAGCACTAACTATTACATGTTCGGTGAACACATAGTTTTCCTTCACCGGTGCATTTCACAAATGATTTTATTTATGAAATCCAATGAATTTACCTGTTGACCTCTCCCGAAGGTCCATGGGTGATGGCATAGGCGAACTGAACGTCGCAATGGCCATATATGGGCAGACGGAGCTGCACCAGATCTCCGCTGGATGAGCCAGCGGTGGAACACTCCTCGCCACGACCAGGCACGTAGATCCTGGAATGGAAGGCAGGTTGGTTTCTTCATCATTATCAGATAAAAAGAGAAACACTTGTATGGAAAATGTTTTTTTTTTGTTAGGTAGATACACTAAGATAGCTAAGAAAGAATATACATAGCTTCTGAAACAATAAAACTATAGAATGAAATTTATATACATTAGTATCTCACGAATAATGGATAGAGTTTGTTATGACTTCGCCCAAAAAAATCATTGAATCCCTAGCCCGTAAGTTGCCTCTGAAGATGTCGGGAGGAAATAATAATAAACATTTATTTTACAACTACAAGACATACGAACACATTACTTATATATATTGCAAAGATTTTGATAATACACAAGTAGTTCTTGTGTGTGTCACTGCGGTGTAAAAAAGGTTTCGTCTCAGCTTGGTGTGTTTCGAGTGGTGGATCGAAACGTTAATAGCAATAAATACAGCTAGTTAACATTCTGTTTAAGTTTTGATTATACGAGTGCGAGATTATTAATTGAATCTGTGACAATACCTTCCTCTAAACGTGCCTCGTGGTTGGTAGGACACGATCATCTCGTCACCTCGACATTCCACACTGACTGGAACAACGTTTTCAAGTTTAATCATCACCAAAAATATGGACACAATAATTGAAGTATTAGAACCGTATGTACTTTTCGTATAAATTAGAATTAAGGTGGTTTTCAGTCTGTCAGTGGTATATCCAACGTGAATATTAATTTCCTTTTAAGGTAGTTAAAAAGTCGAGAGATATTGGTCACGGTTTTAAAGATTGAGTTACATACATACATATTATATTCTCTACGTTCACAATGGGATAGGCAGAGGCTATCGATCGCCACCCGGAACGATCCTGACAAATCTCTCTTGCTTCACTCACACCCTAACCGTCTTATACATGCTCTTCTGTTCTTAAAACTACGTACATTCTCCTTGAGAAGAATGTCTCCAATTTGATCTATATAAGTTCTACACGGCTTACCCCGTCCAATTGTACCTTCCACTTTGGCTTTATAAATTCCTTTGGTAACCCGTCTTCCATCCATCCTTTCAAGTGCCCAATTACATTTTGTTACTAATAGAATAATTATAACAAGTTGGTATCCTATCCCTAAATAGACCCTATTTTCCTACAGAATCCAAGATTTAAAAGTTATTAAAACTTACTATTTAAACATATAACTCTTCTATAATAAGAAGACAACGGAGATTTGCGTAACAGCCAAGATCCAGTCGAAATGAGGTCTTCACTATGCAGGTCGCAGACTCCTTGGCTGTTCACCTCGTTGGACACCGTCCAGCTGAAGCCACGGCATACGAACCGATCTTCCAGTTCACATACTTGTTTACACTAAAAAAAAGGATTTTGATTTAATGGAGGGAAATCTTAAATTATGAACGTTGTTTAATAAGCAGAATAAACATGACCACCATTCCGTATGTATATATATTTCCGTTTGTATATTTCCGTATGTATATAATTAATGATTATTTTAATTAATTATTCTGAAGTGCATGTGTCTATAAGTGATTTATCGTCTAATTTACATCTTTGTAACGCTTTTCTACAATATTATTTTTTGATCTGCTATCAATCATCCTAAAAACTGTTTAAGACATCAAATAAAAGTAATTTGTTAAAATTTTATCAACGAGGATATTCAGACCACAGTTTCCCTTTAAACTATACTATTAATGAGATACCAACTTAAAAGTTATATGCCAAACGGATACTAACTTGTTCCCTTGTATAATTATTAAAACTGTATTCCACATGCTTCAAAGTTTGATTGTAATATTCCTCGTAAGAACAGCGGTCGATTTTCTGCGAATCTGAAAGAGTTAACTTCGTAAATATAATACTACAACAAATGAAATATATCCTCAGGAAAAGTAATATGCAGTGACTAAATATATTTGGGTAAGGCGTGAGTGAACAAGGGAAAAGTTTGTGAGGAGACCTGTCTTTTCTTATTATACAGCCTATTCTTACATCCAGCACCCAACGTGACAAATATTCTCCAATGTAACGGTGTTAAGACACTACCTATTCTCTCCTATGGTCAAGTGTCTTCAGGAAGTTTTTGTAACAATAGAAATGACTAGTTCCAAGTATCATCTATATTAAACTAAAATCACTAAATCTAAAAAAAAATCAAACGCGTTCACGTCCTCTTCTCTCACTAGCGGGGCAGTCAAAGGTTCATGTTTCCATCTCTGCAATTGCGGAGGTATTAATTCTATGGCCACCTCGAACCCACGTGTTGACAAAATAATCAGTACTCAATGTGACAGGTGGTAAGTGATGTCGCCATTTACAAGCACTAAGTTCGGAGAACAGGTAGGTTTCCTCACGATGTTCTACCTCACTTTATTTTTCAATGCATTTCGTAAATGTATTTTTATTGCGAATATGTACATAGAAATTCATTTATTTCCTTTGGTAGAATTAGTATAAGGTACTCCTATACTCACAATCATGCCGACATTGGGTCTCCAAGTAAAAGTTCTGGAAGTTGGTAGCTCTATAGGACTCTGGCTCCGTGTACTTATCCTGGGGGCTTAGTACACAAGTCCCCAAAGTACTGGGAGATAGCCTCATCACTCCTGGATCGTCCTGGGAACCTATCCATTGGGCTGACCTGGAAATTAAAAAATATAATAATAATAATAATAAGAATATTTGGACATTATTACACCAATTGAACTAGCCCCTTGGTAAGTTCATTTAAGACTTGTGTTAAGGGTACTAGTCAACGTATATTTAAGAAATATATACATATTATACATAGATAAATACATATATAGCATATATAATCTACGACCAGACTGGGAAGCAGGAGAAAAGCGTAGTTCTTAACTCTGACTCCACCGGGAATCGAACCCAGGACCTCACGATTAGCGTTCCGGCAGCTAACCGATCGCGCCACGGAGGTCATCGAAATATGGTTCATTAACAAAGTTTTGCTGACAGTGAACATACGAGCAGAAAACTGTCTATCTGCTCCGAAAAAGATAAGATATGTGAATTGGTTGAAGGACATTTTAAATAATCAGACTAACTTATACTAAATTCAAGCGTAAATATATTGTTTGTTAACTGACTTTATTTTAAGCACGTTGTACCAAATGTGTAAGGGTTCAAGACACCGCTAGACGATGGAATATTTGCCAGGACATCATTTAAAATTTGCGTTATATTGTAATCATTATTCAGTGCATCAGGAACAAAATATTTAATTACACATAAATACACGGCTTGTGCATACACACTCCCTTTTTATTGTGCCGGCGTAATAAGAGGCTTAAGTGGCTATCGCCGAAATATCGAAGGCATGTCATGTTCGAGTCACTCGAAGCCCGCGTTTCACTAGATAGACACCACCCAACGTGATAGGTTGTGGACCGTATCGCCGTACATAGGCACTGGCTTATCTCAAGGAATAGGCAGGTTTCCTCACGATGTTTTCCCTCACCGTTAGCGATTGTAAATTATGTACGTAAATGAAAAACACACTTAAATTTCATTCATTGATATTAATAAGCATACAGGAGATATGGGACACCTAACGGCGCACTTGTCCAAAACGCCATTTAGTTTTTACGCCTTTACAAAGATGTCGTGAAAAGCAAACATATCCAATATTTTTCATCGCCTAGACGCCAGAAAAGTCGTCGTTTCACCATGAAACCAACACATCAATCTAGGCAAAAAAAAATCGAACTGTTTTCGCCAAAAATCACGTGGTGTCCATATGTAACTCTTATCCCTTTACCTCTTATCATCAGAACCGAGGAGGGCAGCGTTGCATTTCTCCAAGGAGACATTCTTCAGGACTTTTCCCGAAGGGGCGTCGGTATTCAAATTGAAACCAGGAGCTATCTCACTTGACCACCATTTCGATTCACATTCCTTTGGCACTGAAAAAGAAAAGCAAGTTTCATTTATATTCGTACACTGACAGGGAGAAGTGGCGTCATTTGGGGGAGGCCTATGTCCAACAGTGGTACAGGCTGATGATGATGATGATACTCGTACATTCACGTCATTTAGTCCCTTTTTGGGGTGAACAGCACTGTAGCTGTAAGTAGGAATATGTCAGCTCGGGATGAAAGGCAGTCTCCGTTGCCATCTCCGTAATTGGACAAAAGCCTTTTGACAGAGGACATATTGATTCCGCGTCAACGTAGTCAGCTTCAAACATGATAAGTTGTTATAGTTTTAAGATATTCGCGATTTATACTCATGATTTATAACTAACGGGACTTATCGCGTAAGTTTTTATATAATAAAGTTACCTTTATCTTGCCTGTGACCAAGGCTGCTTGCTGCAACGTAGCCGAAACGTCGGGTTAATAAAGGTAACTTTATTATATAAAAACTTATGCGATAAGTCCCGTTAGTTATTAATCGTGATAAATTGTGTTTCTTAGCACCGACTTGATAATCAAATATAGTAATGTCTTTCCTATATTAGAGACCTAGATGAACTACGTTCTTAATTATGCCAATGATGTTACTGTTGTAATAGTGTATGCAGGTAACCAATGATACAATTATGTTTTAACTACAAAAGTTTTAAGAGACTATATAAGTTAATATATCCGTCAAAAAGGAGGCTTATCTTGGCTTATCATGGGCTGAGATTGCAGTCATAATAATAATAATATTTGGACATTATTACACCAATTGAACTAGCCCCTTGGTAAGTACATTTAAGACTTGTGTTAAGGGTATTAGTCAACGTAAATTTAAGAAATATATACTTATATAGATAAATAAATACATATATTGCATATAACATATAATCAACAACCAGACTGGAAAGCAGAAGAAAAGCGTAGTTCTTAACTCTGCCTCCACCGGGGATCGAACCCGGGACCTCACGATAGCGTTCAGATGGTTAACCAATCGCGCCACGAAAGTCATCGCGCAAGATAGGTTTAGGTGGCGTGCTTTGAAGGCCCTATGTCCCTGATGAGGTAACTATTCAAAGATTTAAGTAAGTATAGGTTTATATACTTACAATCAACACAACTCTTCGTATAATAAGTAGAATCATTATCAGTCAGCAGCTTGGTCCCTGACCTCCGACCCAAACCTTGACAGGATCCTTTGCCGTACGCCACTATGACAGCATCACAGTCACCCATCTCGCGGCATCTGGTCAAGCAGGCGCCTGTCAAGGAGTTCTCGTCTCCGCTGGCTGCGTACACGAAGACAGGGGAAGATTCTTCTGGTACCACTCCTAGCCAACGGGAGAAAGAGGGTGTTTGACCTGGAGAACAGGTCGGTGATACGGCTGGAATGGGAAAAGAATATTTTATATGACACATACATACATACACATCACGCCTGATTCCCTGGAGAGGGGTAGGCAGGGATCACGGATCCACATTTGTCCCGATCCTGACAGATCACTTTCGCTTCATTGACATTCATACATATTCTCATACACTCTCGGCGGTTATAGGTACACCTAACGTCACCTTTTTTCAATATAGTGTCTATCTGACTGTTATGTTACGCAGGTGTTGTTATATCAGAATATGTATAAAGTGGGTGTTAATCAAAGGACCAAAACCATAAGTCTCTTTGGTACTGTTTACGAGTTGGAAAAGTATGGGAAAAATACATGAAAATATGGTTAATAGATGCTAGATCTATAGAACATATAAACCCCTCAGTTTCTATTGACATAAGTTGAATTATTACATAAAATCGTAGTTATTTAGAGGCACTGCATTGTCATAATGAAAAAGTAGAAGAATGGCACCGAATAGAATCTAAAATAGCATATTATAAAACAACTCCATAATTTTTATATACATAAAACACCTTATAACAACCATTTAACATTAACTTTTCAGTCACCTTATAAAACAAGCGGACATACAGCTAGTCATATCCTATTAAAATACCAAACCAGCATAGCATAATATTATACCTTTACGCGTGTAATAGATGACTCATTTCATGCAATTAGTGTTGCAAGGAAAAAGTCTATTCCAATCCCATAATCAAGGGTATTGCGACACGTCACGGCTGACTATTCACCAGTGAAGACATTGAGGTTATGTGCCTATTTCCTATGATTATTGTGTGTATGCAGGAAAGAAGCCGTCGACCGTAAAATACTGTACTGAACCTAGGATTTACGTGTTCGTAAAGTTTGTAAGTGACATAGATTTTGCATAAAGTACATATATAGTTTTAACGCATTATTACCCTTACCTTATTATTACCTTTATTACCCTTTTTGATTGACAAAACCGGCCTGATAAGACATATGACAGTCAGATAGACGCTATATTGAAAAAGGTTGACGTTAGGAGTACCTATTACCGCTGAGTATATATGAAAAGACGTATGAGTGTCAATGAAGCAAAAGTGGTCTCTCAAGATCGGAACAAATTGGGATCCGTGATCACTGCCTACCCTCTACAGGGAATTAGCAGTGAGGTGTATGTATGTAACATACATATACAATGATAAAAGACCGTCCTTTAATTCCTGTCGAGGTGGACATAACCTCAGTTACACGATAGTATCTTATAGATCAATATTTAGCATGAATATCGGGATTATTATGTCATTATTGTTATTAAACATTATTTAAAACTTTTAACGCACGGTACTTTAATCCTATTCCAACAGTGACATGTCCTTTAATCGTATCGTGAAGATAGGCAACTACTAACACCCTACTTACATCCCAGGCCAACACGAGATTACTTAATAATAATAATAATATTGTAGGACGTTATTACACCAATTGAACTACCCCTTGGTAGTACATTTAAGACTTGTGTTAAGGGTACTAGTCAACGTATATTTAAGAAAAGTATACTTATTATATATAGTTAAATACATATATAGCATATATAATCAACGACCAGACTGGAAAGCAGGATAAAAGCGTAGTTCTTAACTCTGCCTCCATCGGGAATCGAACCCTCATGAAGGGACCTCACGATTAGCGTTCAGGCGTCTAACCGACTTAAGTGGAACTTATCGAACTAACCTGCAGCCTGAGAACAATAGCAACCTCAATTAGTGGAGACATTACGTTTTATCGCTAATTATACTAACTACGATGTTACAGAGACAAGATCGCCGTGAACTGAAAATTATTGTGACGTTTAGGTCATAATAAAGCAGGTACATTGCCTAGGTCAATTTGAGTACTAAGTGATTTAAGTAAGTAAAAAATGTAGGTGTTATGATTGAATAGACACGCATAGTTAATCATTTTCTATTAGTTTGGTCATAATTGCTTTTAGCAGCCGTTCTTTCTGGTTTGGTAGAGGCAACTAAGAGAATAAGGTCTTTCAGAGGTATTTTTTAAAGCGACGGAGTAGTAATTAGTTACTATCACAGATATTCCTTATCCAAAACATCATGCATATACATATATACATTTAATCCCTTTTGGGTTGAACAGGACCTTGAAGACATTAAAACATCTTGGTCACTTATTAGCATGTATCATGTATTCATCATGTCATATGCAGTTTTGGTGACAGGTTGCTAGCAAATCGTCCAATAGATTTTATATACTCCTAGTCCCTTAGTCACATCCTACAACATGCCAGGAAGAACGGCAGCTAGTTAGATTACATACATTCTTTTTACCCCCGATACTAGCACGAGACTGAATCCAAAACACCATTGTTTCAAAAGACTGACATAAAGTAACGAAAAATTTTTTGAATCCTTTAGTTCTACATTACTAAGTTTCTTGTCATCCATACCACTGTCACTACCAAAGAAGTTAACAGTCTTAGTGCAAGTTAAAAGTAGAACAAGTAATTGCACTAAGTAAAAAACAGATGCTTTATGATTGAATAAACAATTTAATGGTGCTGGCATTGTGAATGAAAATTGTCTTAATATACACGACGTACTTGAACTTTAAAACAAGAGGATAAGACTTAACTTAAACATATACTTCACGATTGTAATGCCTTGTATGGTTGACAGAGAATCGCGTGTTCATCTCCGTAATTGCCAAATTATTAAATTAGGGTATATTCAACAAACTGATGAGTAACTAAACCCTCAGCATGATACACATCATGCCTGTAGATGGGTAGGCAGAGATCACGGATCCCCATTTGTCCCTCCTGACAGAGCAAAAAAAACAAACAAACAAACACTTTCACGACCATTAACCCTTGCGGGGTAGTCAGAGGTTCAGGTGTCCATCTCCGCAATTGCGAAGGTAGTAATTCTATGGACACCTCGAACCCACGTGTTAACCAGATAGTCAGTACTCAATGTGACAGGTGGTCAGCCATGTCGCCATTTACAAGCACTAACTATTACCTGTTCGACGAACAGGTAGGTTTCCTCACGATGTTTTCCCTCACCGTATAATTCAACGCATTTCGTAAATGTGTTTTTATTACGAAAATGTACATAGAAATTCATTAAACTTCATTTCCATTGGTACATGCTCAAACGGGATTTGAACCCTGTACCCACTGATACAGAGCCAAGCCCCAAACAACTGAGCTACGTCGAATAACAACTGAGCTACGTCGAATAACACACATCGACAGATCGACAGAGCACTTTCACTTCATTGACACTCATACATCTTCTCATACACACTCGGCGGGTATAGGTACTCCTAACGTCACCTTTTTTCAATATAGCGTCTAGCTCTTTTCAATCTTAGTCACACTACATCTTTTTTCAAACCGCAACCTTCTTTTGTTCCTAGTCATATGTAATTTTTGCCATATTCAAGAAAAGACAGGTTTCCTTACAATGTTTTCCGTCAGTACAAAACATTCCTAGATTTTTAATTATAAAATATCAATTCCATCCATTGCCTATTGTTGATCCATTGTGCATTATGACATTGTAACCCCAATATTGATACTAAAAGTGCCCTAGGAGATGCAATATCTCCGAGGTTCTGTCTACCTCGAAAGGGACGTGAATGTATGTATACAAAAAATTAAATATAAGTAAGATGATTGCGAAATTAGTGATGTAATATCAATATTATGAGAATCGATTAAGATGATTGTTTCTGCTTATCCCCGGGGGAAATATAGCTTGATTACTTTTCAGGAAAATAGGTTTTTGCGGGACAGTTTGTTCTGTTCACCTTATCTTGTTAAGTATCAAAGTCGTATCATCATCATCAGCCTGTAGTAATCCACTGTTGGACATAGGCCTCCCCCAAATGACACCACTTCTCCCTGTCAGTGGCCGTTCGCATCCATTCCATGCCGGCCAACCTGCGCAGGTCGTCTTCCCACCTTGCCGGGGGGCGCCCCACACTACGTTTACTGAGACACAGTCTCCACTCTTGGACCTTTTTGCTCCAGTGAAAGTCGTATAAGTATGTTGTATATAAATTTGCAATGTTTAATACAATCAGTAGTAAATAGGGGCGTGGTCAATCTCTGGTTTACATAGGCTGTTAATTTGTTAAGAAAAAGGTCTTGTAATACCTCCCTTATTGCTCTGAATAGCAAGTATCTGGTTGCGGTGATAGACTCAACACTCGTCATATTGAGTTTACTATCATTTCGAATGAATCGTTAAGTCACCAAACGTCTTGCAATAACAACAATGGTTACCCTAACCTCTGACTACCCATCTAATCCATTCATTCACATCTACGTTGCATAAATACTTCTTAATTACAGTTAATCAAGCAGATTTATCTTTGTCTATCTTTCTTGAGATAATACTCATGACTCAGTCTGATTGTGTTTCCGTAAAAACCAAGCTGTGACTTCGCTCAGGCTATTAAAAACGACAGGTAAATATTGTGATTGCTTTATCACTTTTTTGTCACGACAACGGCGAAGGAATAACAATTAAATATAGAAAAACAATTGATAATATTTCTTTTGCTTGGTTATGCTTTACGCTAAAGAGAATATAATGCTTTACGTATGTTCACACATATTTACGTTCAGGCGGAAAATTGGCGTTGTGGGTTTTGGCCTGCAACATATGCTGAGCCTGAGCCCTTTCACAGTGACAGTGCAGTATCTTGTCAATTGTAATAAATGTAAATGTTTTTGTACTTGTGCTGTTTTTGCTAAATTTTTTTTTAATTAATTCTGTATAATAATTAAAGCTTCTTGAGAGCATCTCCGTATATGTCAAGTAGTATAGTCAAGTATCGAACATACACAAGACACAGATATAAGAATACTATACTAGCACAAGATAAGCAGGACTCAAAGTGACCGGTGTTGCATTTCACTGTTAACGAGAAGTACATCTTTAAAAACAGTAAAAATATTACGATTACTGACTACCATAAAAGTCAAACGTTGTCACGGCCCTTGTGGGATAGTCAGAGGTTCGGGCGTCATCTCAATAGCCACATCGAACCCAAGTGTTGCCGATATCTAAGACTCTAAGCAATGTGACAAGTGGTGAGCGGAGTTGCCATTTATAAGGACTAACTATATGTATTTACTGTTCGGTAAACAGGTAAGTTTCCTCACGATGTTTTCTATAGTATTCGGTGCATTTCGCAAATTTATTTTCATCGCGATCTTTATTTCTATTGACACATACCTATCTTCCGTAAAATAATTAAAGAAACCGCCAGACCTATTTCTGTTTAAACCATGCATGAAAGGCTGATTACATTAAATTCAAATACATACCATATTAGCACAGGACATAATGCATTCTAAAATGTTAAAACATATTCACCTTGTGTTATCGTCACTTATTCCATACTTAATGGTTGACTTTATGGCGATTGCTGCGAAATACTTAAGTTTTACACACAGATAGTTAAATACATAAACATATGCTTCACGACTTGTGTATACACACTCCCTTTTTTATTGAGGCATAGTCAGATGCTTGAATGCCCGTCTACGAAATCTAACGGTGAGGGAAAACATCGTGAGGAAACCTGCCTATCTCTCAGCGTAGGTAATTGTAAGTGCTTATTGGGGATACAGTTCACTATCTATCACGTTGGGTGCTGTCTATTAAGTGAAACGCCGGCTTCGAGCGACCCATACCTAACATGCCCTCGAAATTTCGGAGATAGTAAAAATATTTAACCATCGATAAGTAAAATAATAATGTGGAAACTGTTTTCATTGAACGAAAGAATCAATTATGATGACTAATGTATGACTCATGAAAGAAAAACAATATTTTGTATAGAATTGCTCAGGTGATGAGACAAAGGATTCGAAAATCGAAGGTTCCGGGTTCAATCCTAATTCCTCATATGATCCAATTAAATTGTTTGTAGTTCAGAAACGTTTATATTATAATAACGTTTAAAACGAAACGTTAATATATACATTTTCGCAATAACAAAATGCATAACTATATCAGTTTTTTTGTTGTCAAATTTCACAGAACCAGACTATTATCTATTTCGAAAAGTAGATAGATATCCTCACGGTGTTTTCCTTACCGTAAATTGTAATTGAGGGAAATTCTGTGTTGCCATATATCGTTTAAAGAGTTGCACGTTCCAAGTCAAATTTGAAATTAAAGGATTCGTGCGAGAGCCTACGTTACGGTCATTATAATAATAAAGTGTTATTATTTGGTGTTGTATGGAATCCAATTACGTTTAGTTACAGAAACAACTAGTGGGTAAAGTTGTAGATATTACATGATTGTAGAACGTGTGATATACAAAGTCAGAATGCGCTGTCTTCGTTGCTTAGGGTGGACAAAACCATATAAATATGTATACTTATATAAACCATTTAATATATTTTATTAAAATAAATTTTATTAACGATCACATATATACACGTCCCTCACGCTTTCCTAATAAGAAAATGGTCGAAATTGAGTTGACAAGCATGTTCCTCCGTACACACACTTTGCTGTTATAGTACTTTACGTGATCCATATTAATTGTTTACTACATAATTTCCAAAGAGATTTATACGGAACATCTTAATATAATATTCTACTATACAACAATCAAGTACTTCTTACCTTGGAAAAAACACGACAAGAGCACTAAAATAGACACCTTAGTGAAATCCATCTTGCAACAACTTTCCCCGATATTCCCAAACAAATGTCACTATAAAATACTAGTCAATATTTTAGGAAACATAATAGCTTACAATAGAGTTACACTTTAATATTGTAAAATATTAAATAAACTCCGCGTGAGTGTCTTTCCGACATTAAAATGACCAATTCGTTACTATATCATTCTTCGTTTATCACCTGTGCAAACATCGAATATTCAGAACATAGCAAATACATTGAAAGATGTTTCCTATTTAAACACTACACGGGAATTTAGATCATACACATTACATATATTTACACATAAAATAGGCTAAATAATAGACTATTTAAGATATTTTTTAATATTATTTCATAAATAAATTAAATTTATAACCAAGAGAAATTTTACGTCAAAATATTTTACGCGCGTCTCTTATTTTTATAAATTTTCCGCAGGCAAAGGAAGTGGTTTTCTTCCTAACAGCCAGGTAATACTGAAGCTGCAGTTGCGAGTAGATGTTACGTTACACGGCCTTGTCACTTGTTAAGGCTGGACGTTAGTAGGCAAATCACAATGGCTTGATGATACGGTGTCGTTGCGATAGTGAAATGTGCTGTGCAACGCCCTACAGCCTTACATTCTGTACGGAACTAATTTTTAGTTAACTCCTTGCCAGCTGTATTTAAAAAAAAATCAGCTGTAAAGATAAATTAATACAGTTACTGATCACACATTATATTCATAAAACTGCTACATACATATACATTCATGTCCTTAAAACCCTTTCAGGGTGGACAGCATCTACGATACATGAATACCTCTTCTTGGTCTCTTTTTAACGTAAATATTGGGGTAGTGATGTCATACGTAATAATGCTAACAAGTTCCTAGCCCATCGCCTAATAGATTCAATTTACTTCTGGTCCCTTTGTTGTTGTAGTTACATGCCTTTACATGCCAGGAAGAACGGCAGCTAGTTAGCATTATTTTTAAATCCCAGTCTAGCACGGGACATGTTTCCAAGCTAGTTTAAATAAAGTGGTCATTAATGAAGAACTATTAATAAATTTTATTACTTGTTATTAAAAATTACTAAGATCGTTATAAAATCTATATATAAATAAGCAATTACTTCCCCATTATAAATTCAATAGTTATTCTAAAGTTCAATACACCTACAAGGTTCTACTCACCTCGAAAAGTATAAAGTGTCGTGAATTTTTACGAAACTTTCACTATTTTTTAACTAACAATCACTTTATGCCAATATGGGTTCTAATGATATGGGTTGTCAAACTATTATTACCCGTGTTATGCAAATGACACATGTATATTTCATCACTACTAAATAAAAGTTAAGCAACATTGTGTGTGGCATGTACGTGGATGGGTGGCCATATACTGTTTATTTTTGGTAAGGAAAAACAGAGTAAAACTATTTTCTTTGAGTAGGTAATAGTTACTGTCTGTAAAACATCTGTGAAAAGTCATTAGGTTTGAGTTACGGTATATAATCTATTAATCTACTATTATACATATATATCCTGTACTAGTCTGTGACGTAATGCAAACTAGCTGCCGTTCTTCCCAGTTTGTCATAGGAGACGACTAAGGGACTAGGGTAAATAGAATCTGCTAGCTAGCAATGTGTTATCAATGTTCCATTATGACATCGCAACCCCAACATTCATGTTAAAAGGTGACTTGGGGATATTATATAATAGATTTATAGAGATTCTGTCTTCCCCAAAGAGATTAAAAGACGTAAATGTATGTATGTGTGTGTATTTATATATTCAGAGGACGATTCGCTACCCCTATTCCCTTAGTCATCTCTTATTTCTTTTAAGCCTCTAACTAAATAGTTCATTCCGATGTCTATATTAGTCTCCAAGGCTCTATCTACCGCAAAAGGGATAAATTTGCCATGCAATTGAGGCTTAGTTAAATTGGTGTCCCAAATTACGCCTTTATATGCAACCTCTGATAAAGTAACCTTTTTTGTGATGTTAATATGTTCACCGAACCGAATCAATTCATTAGGATACAATTGCGGAGTTCATTGCAATGGTTTGCGGCAGATTGGTAGGTAATCAATGAGATACACACATATACATATAGTCACGACCTTTTATTCTTTTAGTGGTGGACAGAACTTTAGAGACAGAACATTTGGATCAATTATCCAGGGGCCATAGTCTATTAATGCGTTTTAGCACAATCGTAGTTGAATATCACTTCTGTAATAGTGTGAAGTTGGTAGTGGATTAGCAAAGGTGTCAAATTTGACTAGTCATGAGAATAAAAGAGTCAAATTTCATGAATTTCGTCTTGAAAATATCGACATTAGATACTTTTGCTATTCTACTGACAACTTCACGTCGTTACTGATATGATATTGAACTTCGATTTTGCAAAAAGCATTACTGGACTTGAGTCCCAGTTCCTGATGGCATTGGTTACCCGGTGTTTTATCAACAAATACATACATTTACCTATGGTTTCTAAGTCGTTTCTTATGTACTAAGGTCTAGAGCTAATAAGAATAATCGTTATTTTTTTATTTACTAGCTAACAAGAAGAGTAGTAGAAGTAAATATAAACACAAATTGATTATTACTGTATATTCAAAGTAAAAAGAATTGTCCACCTCTATAAGTATTATGGTCGTGATTAATGTATAATACTTAAGTAAACATGCAAAGTACTATCGACCTTTAAAAGTTACGATTCAACCTTTGATTTTTTGCTAATGTACCTAACGGAATAATATAAGTACATAGAGTACCCGCCACATAAGGTGGCAGTAGCCAAACTTGGAACTAAATTTGACGTTTCCGCCATTGCGTGTTATTTTGTATGAAAGGTAAATTTAGTATTACCAGCGTTGTGTTTTTTGCCCACTCTTTGTAATTTTTATGTTTGTTAAGGGTGATTATAATAAATTGATTTCTGGAGTTTCTTGTTAGTTCTTCTCCAAGGGTCTCCGCTGAACTTCTTCTTCTCAATCGTTACGCTCTTATCAGAGCGGTCGTGGTCTTCATGACGTGGCATCTTGAGCAGCCGAAATGGTTGGTGAACTAACCTCGGTAAAAATATGTAAAGACAATGCTCAGTGCCATGTTTGAAATAGTTTTTTTACATATATACATACACATCACGCCTGATTCCCTGTAGAGGGGTAGGCAGAGATCACGGATCCCCATTTGTCCCGATCCTGACAGACCACTTTCGCTTCATTGACATTCATACATTCTCTAATACACTCTCGGCGGTTATAGGTACTCCTAACGTCACCTTTTTTCAATATAGCGTCTATCTGACTGTTACATATATGTCTTATTAGGCCGGCCCCTACGTAACCGCCCTTCCACTTCACTCATATATATTCCTTTTGTCAATATATAGTTTTTTTAATTTGTACTTAGATCATAAAATAACTTTCAAAGAGAGCTTATGATAGGGCCTATTTTGAATAAAAATATTTTGACTTTTGACTTTGGTATATTAATTTGTTTTATTTGAGTTTATATCTCTGCAACCAAAGATCGTTACAAATGTAACCTCAATATAATGTATCGAGCCGTATGGCACAGTGAGTGCTAGTTTTGGCGTGTTTACTGGCAACACTGGATTACGCGACTGTGGCGACGCCTCCAACTGCCACCTTATGTGGCGGGTACTCTAACTCAATATTTTTAAATTTTAAACTAAACAAAAACAAAAAAGGTACTAACACATGATGAGTGCTGAGGTAATATCAAGGACTTTAATACATTTAGGTACAATAGCTATTAATAACATTATGCTTAATATACCGTCATCATATATTTAATAACGATTCAATAAGTGACATTTATGGTCCTTATATTTAATAAAAAGAAATTCACTTCACTTCAATACCCGTTCTACTTTAAAACATGAATGAAATGCTAATTATCTACCTTTCTTTTTGACGTATCGTAGCAAACCGACTTTAAGGCTGGAGTCAGTAAAATCCATTAAGGGATGCATTAGCAACCTGTCATGTAAGTTCTATATCAATGCTATATTGTAAATATTGTTTTAAAATTTATTAAATATAATGAGTAAACAATAATAAAAAAATGCTATCATGAGCACGATAGTTAAATTAAAAGTAACCTAACACTTTATCTGTCTTAAAGAAAGTGAGTATGTATATACATTGTTAGTCAGGGCACAGATAATATTATAATACTACGTCAGGGGTTCAAAATAATGTAACTAACTGCCTTAATTCCAAAATGTCGTTAACAATTTTGTGTATTTTCAGTTTCATGTTATTCATACTTACTTACCAAGGGGTTAGTTCAATTTGTGTAATAGTGTCTCAATTACTATTATTCAATGATAGACTAGCCGCTATCATTATAGTGGTAGTCTACGGGATTGTTAAGTTTTATAAAATTGTAAGTAAACGCAAGGTTTAGCGAACAAAAGTATGTCAACAATAACATTACCATATTTAGGCAACTTGTCTGCGAAGGCACGATTTTCTACGTAACGTCTCTCTATCACACAGATCACATTATTACTACGTCAGGCTGAACTCAATTCTACTATAAACAGTTGTAGATGAATACAACTGTATACTTTTTGAGTATTGTGTGACTATTTTATTTGTTCTGAATGTTTTTCGTTTGCTATGAAGACGGTTTATTACAGGTAGTATCCTACGTCATGAGTAGTGCTCCGAGTTAATGAAAATCTAGGTAGAAGATAGGTACATTTATAAGTTGCTTTTGTATATATACATAATTCCATTAAAAAACAACAAACATGTAATATAGTTCTAACATGACCGAGATGTTACATCTTCGAAGCCGGGACAGCTTTTAAAGTACGTGAGGAAATTATTTTATGGAAGTGCATATAAATTCGGTCATTTCCTCTTCTAGTACCTCTAGATATGATACCAATTACACTATACATAACATAACATACGCTTAACAACTTGTGTCTACACACTCCCTTTTTATTGTGGCGGGGTAGTCAGAGACCTAAGTGTCCGTCTCCGAAATTTCGAGGGCATGTTAGGTATGGGTCACCCGAAACCCGCTTTTCACTAGATAGACCGACCTGAAAGGTAGTAACTTACACTATACTAAGTATCATGCCATTCTATCATGAATTCAGAATTCAAGAATCATTGCTTTTTTAATTCTAGTACTTTCATTTTCATTGCCGACTTAACTTCGCCACTTCAAGAACCAACCTCCAGTGTTGCCTTGAGAAATAAAAATACATGTTTTACTTATCCTCACTTCAGTCTTGGATACGTGGAACATATGCTTGTATTTCACGGCTATTCCTTTTGTATGCGGTAGCTAGTCACGCTAATCACAGATGTAAATAATCTGTGAACATCTAACACAATTAAATCTAAGGAAGTATCTTTTGTATTTGAATACAATGTTATGTAAGTTAACGATAAAAATGTTAACATTGACGGTGATTGACGTAGCGTTCTAGTCTAGTACGTTAATAGAATGCTAACTAGCTGACTTTCTTAGCGTCGTTTTGTCCACTTAAATAGGCTTTAATTCATGTAATAGACCATCACCTTTGCTAAAAGCGAATGTGCAGACATTATGAAACCAGGGTGATTGTTCCCAAATGAAAAAAAGGACACAGGTTTAGTTTTTTATGTTATCAAACTAGTGTTCTGTAAACTGTTCCCTTGATGGATGATTAAAAGGCCTATATCATACTTATACATCAAGCCTATTTCCCTAAAGAAAGTTGGAATAGAACACGGTTCCCTTTTGTCTCACCTGAGCAATCATTTTCGCATCATTGTCATTTGTACACCTTCTCATAAACTGTTATAGGTACTTCTAACGTCACCCTTTCGATATGTAATCTATCTAAGTAGCATATGCCTACATATGTATATCCTACGAGATACAAACCCTAGTTAAGTTAACATACGTCAGTTGATCAAGTACCTTATTTAATGAAATTTGTGTAAATGTATTAAAACAAAAGTATCAAGGCATATATGTATTTATTTAATGGTAAGCTTACATGTTCACAGATCACATAACACAATGGTCACACTTTTAAATATGGCGAAAATGATTCGTGTAATGCATGCTTTATAAACAAAAAATACAGTTCATAGATATATAAACTAAAAGAACAAAATATTATTAATAAAGTAATTTTTATATATAATATTGTCTTTTGTGCTATCACAAAAAAACATGAGCGAACAACTATTTGTCAAAACTTTGGTTGAGATAGAAAATATATTTACCATTGGTACATAAATTTTAAAAATACAATTTTAACTGAACCGTATATAATGTACGTTCATTATAATTCTGAAAACAAACTTAAAATTTGTCTTTGTTACAATACTTTGGCATATTGGCAACTAAATGTAGGTACAATGGTTTATTAATTCCTTAGAAAATAACAAGATAACAAAACAAAAACCATATATCGAACAAACGAAGCTATTTATTATTTCTACTATAAGAACATTGTCGGTTTAAGAATGACAAACAATAAAATAAATAGGATTATTTGACTAAGGTCAGTGATACACTAGACGAAAATTCAACCACTGACCTTTCGGTGTGAGAAAACATCGTAAAGAAAATGTATTCAGTATCGATGAATGACGGTACAATATACATAATGAGCTTGCTATTAAAATTTAATAACAAGAGTAGGCAATAAATATTCAGGATCGGGAAAGGTGGGAACTATTATCTCTGACTACCCGTCTACAGGGAAACCTGCTTGATTTGTATGTATGTATTAAAATGTGAAAATTCAGATTAATGTTTTTATGTAAATCATTCACAAAAGTAAAAATAGGTAGAATAATTAAACATGCTATTTAAGGTAGTATCGGATTTAAACTATAATAACCAAACAACAATTTAACAAAGTAAATCTAACCTAAAAACAATGTATAACACAAAAATAACGACTGGGAAAAACAGGTACAAAGTAATATCAATGCATTTTGGTATTTTAAAGGTATAGGCTATAATAATTTAGCCCCTGAAATGCTATTTGGAATAAGTTTTGGTATATTTACACTGAAAAGGTAAAATATATGCGACTATGAAACACACTATTATTCATTAAACACAGTTATGAAAAGCAAAATATATCTTCGATCACTTTTAGCGTCATTATGATGATTGTTGATGGCTTTATTACCTTAGCCTTTTAATCGCTTTCTATGATACGCAAGAAAATCAGTTGCTTAAGATTCTATTTACGTCACCGACTAGCAAAAACCATTCGATATTTATATTTTTCTACAAACATTTGCCATATGTTTTGTTACTCTATCAAAAATGTATTAAAATGTCTCTATATATACTGACTATAAGAATTGGATTATTATTAATAATGTTTACACACGCGATCATACTGATTCAAAACAGTTAGTATGGCTAGCAGAGAACTATACGAATAATATCATATGGCAACACAAATACATACTAGAACATGACAGCTGTCAAGAAAGGCTTATAATACTGACAGTTAAATTTAAATCATTGCAAAAAACAAGATGGCGTGAAATATCAACAAAATACATTGTATAAATGACTAATTCTATCACAGTTAATTAAACACCATAATAATTCATACAAAAATACAATTAAAGAACGACTCTTTGTTAAAGATACTGCGATAATACATCACAATATTATTAAGTTTTAGAGGTTATAAATTACCGAAAAGTTACGAAAATCCAATTTAAGAATAAACATAAATTTTGCACTCATACTAAAGACAAAGCATCACAACCTTTACATAGATTAATTTCAATACTGTTTTACACACGCACACACACTTGGCAACAATCTGAGACCATACACATGTAGATGGAGCTAGGAGTAAAATTAAACAACATACAATTCAATCCAGAAATCAATTAAAAACACATGGGTGTTTACTTCTTAGAATGTCTCTTTAGTTATATGGTTTCTATTAATTAGTAGGCATACGATCCCTTAAATAAGATAGTATAGCTTCTGTTCCCTTTTCGAGTATAGCATGTCTGGGCTGACGGAATAGATTTCCTTGTATCTCTAGCGATCTGAAATAAAAAATAAACACAAATATATAGTTTTTCCGTTTAGGTAGGTTAGCACTGTAAGTAAGTATTATTATCTTATTTACATAATATGGAATATTAGATACAACTTGGATGCCTGTCACTCTGAATCCATTTAACTTCTCTACTATTACATGCAGGAAAAACAATACCTTAGTACCTATGTAGGATCCACTGTGTCCTACAGGAAAAGACGAAGCTTCCTACCTGGGCAGGCCTGAGTTGGTAATTTGTATATATCTTGTTTCCGATAAATATTTCAATTGCGCGTTCTAGGAAATTGATTTGTGTGGAATTATTATTTTATTCTTGGCGGCGTCATCTGTGGTAATTATGTTTTAACTTATTGCAACCTAGGTTTACTTAGGTTTCTCTGTGTGTGTGGCACTCTAGAGGTCACCACAACCTATATAAAACACAAATGTGTACGGAAATGAATATTATCTTTTTTTTTATTATTTATTGCCATTTCTTAAACACAAATAATAAACAAATAAAAACAAGAAACATAAAACTATAACAATATGCGGTATTATGGCTTATGTATATCTATTATTATACTATACGTAAATAAACAAAATTCATTTTATTCACAAAGACACAAGAGCAACGACGACAGAAAAAAAAATGGAAAACAACAATTTGATGGAGAAAAGGGGAGTAGCGCCTTATGATAGCCCCAGGCCCCTGCGAAATATGTACATAAACAAAACGTATTTACGACCATTAACCCACGTGTTGACCAGATGGTTAGTACTCAATGTGACAGTGGTAAGCCATGTCGTCATTTATAAGCACTAACTATTACCTGTTCGACGAACAGGTAGGTTTCCTCACGATGTTTTCCCTCACCGTATAATTCGATGCATTTGTAAATGTGTTTTTATTACGAAAATGTATATAGAAATTTATTAAACTTCATTTCCATTGGTACATGCTCAAGCGGGATTTGAACCCTGTACCTACTGATAAGCCCCAAACAACTGAGCTACGTCGAATTACTTATTAAATATGTATTTGTATGTATGTATCGTTAACTTGATTCATTAGAAAGTCTTTCTTTCTAACTTATATAATAATTTATATGCTCTTTACCTCAAATTATTGAAATTTCCAAGTTCAAGCGGCACCGCCCTTATGCTGTTGTTAGTAAGGTCCAAAACCGCGAGACGGGTCAGTCTGGACAACGCGTCGGGCGACACGTCAATCTCCTCTATCTTATTGCTGGCTGCCAACAAGATTTCCAGGTGCTCACACTGGTATACACAGGGCGGTATCTTGCTGAAACTGAAATAAAAAAAGAGTATTCCTTATAGTTAAATTAATTAATAAGGTTTTTATATCGAGATATTTAATAATAGTTGGTGGGCATATAAGTGGGCTACATCCTTTAGTCTTTGGTTATATACAAAACTTTTGAGACATAATCTCATGGACGCCTTGGACGCTTTAAGACTTAATATTGAGGTTATGATGACATTGATATGGAAATATCTAAGCATCTACCCATACTTGACCCTAGTTAGTTAACAGTCACTAATTAGCTAAAAATAAGTTCATCGCCTGAAAAACAAACAACCAGAAAATAATTTGTTCTGTCTACATATACATATATTCGCGACCTTTGATCCCTTTTGGGGTGGGCACATACATACATTCATAAATAAGCGCTCGCGACTTATGTACACAATTCCTTACGACCTGTTCGTCGAACAGATAATAGTTAGTGCTTGTAAAATGGCGACATGGCTGACCACCTGTCACATTGAGTACTGACTATCTGGTTAACACGTGGGTTCAAGGTGTCGCAATTGCGGAGATGGATGGACACCTGAACCTCTGACTACCCCGCAAGGGTTAATGGTCGTGAATGCGTTTGTTTTGTTTTTGTGTTTCCTTACGACAGAAGCTTAAATGTTCACCTCCGAAATCGCGGAGGCATGTTAGGTATGGCCACATCAGTCATGAGCCATGAGGAGGCATCTTAGATAAGGCTCAGAGCCTGCTTTTCATTTGATAGACAGCACCCAACGTGATAGGTAGTGACCTATCACCGTATAAAGACTGGCTATTACCTACTATAAGAGATAGCTAAGTAACCTCACTATGTTTGTTGGTTACTTATTAAAGTAGTGCGATCTATCACTACATACTATAAAACAAAGTTGCTTTTTCTGTCCCTATGTCCCTTTGTATGCTTAAATCTTTGAAACTACGCAACGGATTTTGATGCGGTTATTTTAATAGATAGAGTGATTCAAGAGGAAGGTTTATATGTATAAGAACATCCATTAAATAGTGGAGTAGGCTATATATTTTATACCCGTGCAAAGCCGGAGCGGGTCGCTAGTATTACTATATTACTCACTTATTCTGCGATATAATAAGCTCTCTCAACTTCTTCAGGTGACCTATTTCAGGCGGAAGGTCACTCAGTCTGTTCTTGGAGAGGTCTATGAACTGGAGCGCCGAGCACCTGCTTATCTCGGGCGGGACAGTCGCAATGTTATTCGCGCTGAGCAGTAGCTGCGTCAGATGGTCAGAGAGACGACATATGCTGGAAAATAGCATGATAAATATACAGTTCACTATCATAAACTCTTTCAAAGTAGTCAGAGAGTTGATTAAACACGGTCGTATTAAAAAAGTCTTTTCAGCAGCCAACGTGATTTTACATGACATTCCATAACATTTTATTAACTACGTGAGACCGGGTCATATCACGATAAATTTATAAAGATATCTGATTACCTTTATTTACCACCACCACGGCCTATGCAACTGGGTCGAAACGTCGGGCAAAATAAAGGTAATCAGATATCTTTATAAATTTATCGTGATATGACCCGGTCTCACGTAGTTAATAAAATAAGTATAAATCGCGAGTGTTTAAAAATAACTATTCCATAACATTGTGCAAAATTGGTGTCCTGTGCTAGCCTGGGAGGTTAAAAGAATACTAATTAGCTTCCGTTCTTTCCAGCATGTCGTAGGAGGCGAATCTAAAGTTAAATAGAACCTATTGGGCGATGGGCTAGCAACCTGTCAACAAAGCTCCATGG
The DNA here is from genome assembly GCA_030578115.1 of Leucoptera coffeella. Taxonomy (NCBI): domain Eukaryota; kingdom Metazoa; phylum Arthropoda; class Insecta; order Lepidoptera; family Lyonetiidae; genus Leucoptera; species Leucoptera coffeella. The sequence goes on along the minus strand of JAMBLF010000834.1, from coordinate 107,079 downwards.
GACATCATGACCCCAATATTCATGCTAATAAGTGACTAAGGAAAAACTTTCATGTCTTCAAGGTTCTGTATACCCCAAAAGGGAGTATAGAACGTAAATACATATGTATGTATATGTGTAAAATCGATGACTATTCTAAAGAATAGGCAAACGCAGACAACGTTTCACAATTAGATCGTAAAAAATAAGTTTTTTTTATACAAATTTTTATACAATAATTGTATTGAGAACGACATTATGAGTAAATCAAGTTCATCTCACAAACATTCTTTTGAAGGCGAGAGTACGTAGTGTGAAGAACACATGAAAAGATTAATATGTGTGAGTAAGGCAATAGATATTTGTCAGGATAGTTCAAAGTCTCGATCGATAGTCTCAACCTATCCCGTACCGAGAAGTAGAGGCGTAAATACCCAATACAATGTAAATACGCAACATACCCAGCTGAGTTAGAACCCTTTTGCTGCGACAATAACATGCACAAGTTATACCCCTTAGTTTGTAAGTTTTTTTATTATAAACGTTTTGTATTGTGTATGTTTTTGTGGCCGTAAATAAACGCTATTATTATTATTATTAAATAGTAGGTATGTATATTAGAATGTTTGTAATATCCATTACTATGTATATTGTAATCTTTATACCATCCTCACCTAATAGGCACACTGGTAAGTTTGTTCCTCGAGAGGTCCACAATGTTGACCTCTGCGGCGGCGGCGTCCATGAACAGGTCGTCTGACACGTGCTGCAGGTCTTTGCCCACCAGCACCAGCGCCTGGCTCTTCTTCAGGGTGAACCTGCGAGGGTGGACAGGTGTTTAAGAATATAGATAGAGGCTATAAGAAAAAATGGGTCTAGAAGGAAAACTTTTTATGGCAAAAATGTACATAGAAAATCAGAAATTGAATTTCTTATCATTATGCTCCGAGTTTTGAACCCTGTATCCACTGATACAGAGTCAAGGGCCCCACGACTGAGCCACGTCAAATTCTTAATTATAAGAAAGTATGCACCTATACAGCAATAAAATAAACAAATAGGGATATGGACAAATGGGGTTCTGTGATATAGGCAAATAACCTAGCAATCAGATAGACGCTATATTGAAAAACGGTGACCTTATATGTACCTATAACCGCCGGGAGTGTACGAGAAGATGTATGAATGTCAATGAAGCGAAAGAGGTCTGTCAGTGGGACAAATGGGGACCCGTGATCTCTGCCTACCCCTCTACAGGGAATCAGGCGTGATGTGTATGTATGTATGTATGTAAGTTATTGTAAATTAGTAGGTTCTAAAATATTGTTTGCCTACTGGATGTAACTCACTGATACTGTATCTATTACTTACTATTTTTTATCGTGGTAGCAATTAAATGAATTTGGTTTAAAATAGTAGGTTTAAGCCGGGTTGTGTCGGGATTAGCGCTCGGAAATTTTAATAGTATTGATATAGAATGGAAGTGATAGGATGCAAGCCCTTTGACACATAGTTCCAATTGACCCCTGATCCCTTTATTATGCTATGACAGTCTGGAAAACAATGCAGGTAGATAGTATTTATATTACATCCCACTATAGTTTAACAACTAAGAGTTGTGACTGAACCAGGGAACCAGGCATGATGTGTATGTATGTAACCTAGCAAGAAGACGAACACATGACTCCATTAACTCACTTATCAGGCATCTTCTCCTCCTGCGGTTTCTCCTCCTCCTCGTAATGGACCCTGTCGCGGAGGAACTTGAGCACTCTGTCCGACCCTCCCTGCAGGAGGTCCTGTCTCACTGCGCCTAGCCGGTTGCCCTCCATGCTCACGCTGCTCAGGTGCGTGAGGAGGCCCAGGTTCTTTGGGAGGCTGGAAAGAGGTCAAGTGTTATAATGATAGCACAGATAATATAATACTACAGTAGTGATGATACAGTAGATGATAGTATGTAAATACAGGTACGCTTGACATTGGCATATTTATCGCTATCCAAAGACGGAACCATACGTATGTAACACAAAATGTTTTTAAAAAAGCTAATGCCGTTATAATTTAACGAAATGCATCATAAAATTGTATTTTGCAGACATAAAATAATAGAAAGACCTACATATATTCCACCGAAATCCTTGAGGTTAGCTAAAAGCTATATTTTCAATTTTTCATGTCATGTGGATTTCGATGGAATATCTCCCAGCAAAGATAGGTTTTATCGCGATGTTTCCTATACTTGTGCAAATATAGCTATAAGGATCTTAGAACTTTTAATACAGAAAATTGCAATGGTATCTTTATTGTTACAGACTGAACTTGGAACGTATAGTTTGAACAAAGAATTTGTAGGATTAGAAGTGGTCCACTTTAGCTACACCAACTAGTATATAATATCTAAAACAACCAATAAACTATATAATTCCAATTGTATGGTCATTTACTCAATAGCCTTACTATATTATTTTCTATTATTTCTCTATTTATTCCTACTTTTTACCAAACAGAGCAATACTCACTTGCTAAGATTGTTATTTGCAAAGTCAAACCGCTTCAGTGTCTGCAGCAACGAAATATTCTCCGGCAGAACCTCAATCTTATTATTCCTCACATTGATCAGACTAACGTGTTGCAATTGCTCGCAAAACTCCTCTGTTAATTCCTGCAAAGAAGAAATAGATAGATATAATAGGCGTGTATAGAATAGGCAATAGGCAAGGGCTGTATACGGGGATGGCATTACCTTCTGTCACGTTGAATTGATGAAAATTTTAGAAGGAAATACTGAAAACTGTGATAGACTCATAATCTAGCTAGTTACTTACCGTATTGGCTCATGAAAATTGGTTTCTAAGTAGACAGGAACTATTACGAAACTGACCTGATAATGGCATTAGATGTCTGACTACCCCTTTAAAATAATGTTATTGTTTTCATTTCGGAAAACCGGAAAAACGTCTTAGCCGGGGCTTAGAATAGAACGTATTCCTTCATTCTGGCATGTTAAATGATTAGAAATTAGGTGATTCCAACATACCTTGATTTAACATAAACATACGCTTCACGACTTGTGTACACACACTCCCTTTTTTATGGCGGGGTAGTCAGAGGCCCGAATGCCCATCTCCGAAATTTCGAAGGCATGTTAGGTATGGGTCATTCGAAGCCCGCGTATCACTAGATAGACAGCACCCAACGTGATAGGTAGTGAACCGTATCGCCGTATATAGGCACTGACTATTACCTATCCTGAGGGATAGGCAGGTTTCCTTATACCTTGATTTCGTTGAATGCAAAATGCAGTTCCTGCAGGCACCTGCATCCCAGGAAATCTGGCATCTCTTCAATATTGTTGTTATTGGCGTACAGTACTGCCAATTTCCTTAGCTCACCCATCGCCGGTAAGGCTTTCAACTTATTGTAACTTACATCCATCTTTTGTAATTCTGTAAATGATAAAGAAAATTTTATGTAATACTAATGAGCCGCTCCGGCTTTGCACGGGTATAAAATATATAGCCTACTCCACTATTTAATGGATGTTATTATACACATAAACCTTTTTCTTGAATCACTCTATCTATTAAAAAAACCGCATCAAAATCCGTTGCGTAGTTTCAAAGATTTAAGCATACAAAGGGACATAGGGACAAAAAAGGGACATTGTTTTATATTATGTAGTGATTATCGCCTGGAGGAAGTCAGTAGCATACGAAATAGATGCCTCCCAATAGAAGCCGACTAAGGAATGTGGAGGTGACAAGATATTGAATATATTGAGCGATGAACTAGCAACATGACTCAAAATTCATAACAATTCCAGTAAAATGCGATTGCTTGAGTGACAGTGTGAATGAGATGAGATATTGATTCTTGTTCAGGTTATTCTGTTTTTTCCCTAAAGGGATCACAGGATATGCAGCGTCGCGTAAATTATATGAGAATATTTTGACGACCTCTGTGGCGCGATTGGGTAACCACCTGAACGCTAACCGTGAGGTCCCGGGTTCGATTCCCGGTGGAGGCAGAGTTAAGAGCTACGCTTTTCAGTCTGGTCGTTGATTATATATGCTATATATGTATTTATTCATGTATAATAAGTATATATTTCTTAAATATACGTTGACTAGTACTCTTAACAAGTCTTAAATGAACTTACTAAGGGGCTAATTCAAGCGGTGGCTTGCTATTATAATGATTATTCAAAAGATAGTTTTAATTAATAAATTTTGTATACAAACAGCTATACAGACTTACCTCTCATATTGACAATATCAGGTGGTAGTTCAGTGATTTCATTATGTGATAGGTTGATCTCTGTCAACCTCACCAAGTAACCAAGGCCGGGTGGTAAAGTCGTCAAACAGTTGTGACTTAGATCCTGAAAAAAAATTGACAATATTTTATTGTAGTAGTTGGTCTCAAAGACATAATAAATAGAGACAAACATAATTAATTAAGACAGTACATAATTAGTTTAATCGTACATACATACGCATCCTTTCCCTTTCTTTGGAGAGAAGTAGGAGATCATGGATCCCCATAAGTCCCGATCCTGACAAAGCACTTTTGCTTCATACACCCTTTGGTAGTGATAGTTAACCTATCTCAAATCAATTTATATCAAAGATACTTTCGAGAATAGCCTAGCTATCTATTCCAATATTATCTTTTTCATTACTAATCTATCTCTGGTATAAACAAATCTTTACGTACGTACGTACGCGTTCACGAACATTAACCCTTACGGGGTAGTCAGAGGTTCAGGTGTCCATCTCCGCAATTGCGAAGGTAGTAATTCTATGGCCACCTCGAACCCACGTGTTAACTAGATAGTTAGTACTCAACGTGACAAGTGGTCAGCCATGTCGCCATTTACAAGCACTAACTATTACCTATTCTGGGAACAGGTAAGTTTTCCTCACGATGTTTTTCCATCACCGTAGTATTCGACGCATTTCGTAAATGTATTTTTATTAAAGTAAATCTTTACTATGTCTTAATATATAAAACTCTTAACTCCTATTAAATATTGAATAGAACTCACCAACAAAGTAAGCATAACCAAATCCCCCATATCCGGCTCTATTTTATCCAGCTGGTTATGTGATATCGTCAGAGTGCGCAACTCTACTAAATTGTAGAAACGCTTTGGCAGGTTCGTCAGTTTATTGTAATCCAAACTGAGACTGATTAGGTTTGGTAGCTCTCCAATTTCGGGGGGCAGAGACTTTAGGGCATTGTCGTGGAGCTGTCAAATAGAATGGTACAATATTAGTATACATGTAATGTAGAATGTAACTGGGCGCATTGTCACTGTAATATTATATGAAGCAACCACGAGATTTAACTAAGATTAAAACATACATTTACTCAAGTCTTATCACTTTTGTTGTAGGTAGTAAGTCACTTAGAATGTCAGATATAATTATTATAGTATTAAGGACCCTTGAAGTAATGTATTGGGTTCTAACAATTAGTGTCCTCTTATAGCACGACTCATTCCAATAGCATCATAAGTTAAAGGTTTATCAATGCCTTCAAGCTCTATAGAATATAGTACACAGATACCTTACTTACTAAGTACAACACAGACATATGTAGATGTCCCTTGAAGAAAAGCTCATAGTAAACATTTTATTTTTATTGCAACTAAAGAAATTTAATTACGTCTGGATGGATTTCTTAGTTAACAAAGATAAATGAACACAAGAAAGAACCATTCCTACCTTCAATGTAACGAGACATTGTAGATTTTTCACTTCTGGCGGTATCTGCACGATGGCATTGGAGCTCAGATCCAGGAGCTTGAGAGGCTCCGTGGTCCACCATCCTGAGTCGCTCCTTTTGAAATCAACCTCTTTGACATCATCTAGGACTAGTTCATCTAACTGCCACACTTTTGTTGGTACTGGAAAGACAGGGCATAATTTTATAGATATTATATCTATGTACTCATATATGTACATATCTATATAATATATTACCTTGGTTCTATAATCCAAAACTTGAAAGAAAAGGAAAAACACACATATACATACAAATACACTCACATTCTTTAATCTGTTTTCACATGATAATATCTCCTAAAAGACTTTTTAGCATGAATACTGGAGCCCACATGTAATATGGAACATTAGTAAGATGTTGCCAACTGATAAAATTCATTCACTCCTCGTCCTTTATTCACCTTTTGCAACATGCCAGAACAAATGGTAGCAAGTTAGCATTCATTTAACAGCTCAGGCTAGCACGGTAAGGAACAAAAAATTGCAAATACATTTATAGTTAGTAAACTCCTTTCTCTGATATACTAAATTGTTCTCTCAGCAATACATATATACATGAAAACCTTAACAGAAATAGAAGGCATTAAAATCTTGTTGATCACTCATACTATGAAACATGTATTAAGGGGGTGACAATAGCTTTAAAAGATAATTAAAATGTCACCCTTAAAGCCACTGTTTACATAACCTTCCCTTAATTTCACCCTACAGCAATTATATTGAATTACAACACTTTGGGTTTTCCAAATGGCCTTGGGAAATACCAGTTGGTAACTAATATGGATCAATAACTACCGTAGACAAGAATAGCTTCTTTACAACTATCTTCATATACTATTTGGCTGTATATACAAAGATATCATTCACATACATTAGTCTCAAAGGGGTTGTCACACTAGTGGCAGCTAACTAAAGTACCTATTATAGGAATGTTGGGCTGTACTCACTATCGTGAATATTATTAATATAAAAAATTACATATGTTATAGGAGGTGACTTAGGACTAGAGGTAGATGTAATTTACTAGGTGATGGACCAATAACCTATTACCAATGTTACATCACTATGTTAATATTTATGTTAAAAAGTTGACCTAGGAGAAATTATATCTTCGAGGTTCTATTCACCCTGAAAGGGATTAAAGGATGTGAATGTATGTATTAACGAATGTATTATTTACTCTTCTAGGTTTAAGTATTACGTACATGAATTTGCAGCATACATTCTATGTTTTGTGAGTACAAGTTGCAACATAGCAAAGAAACTATGTCATTGAAAGACAAGGTCTATTTACTTAATTTACATCTGTTTCATTTCACACAATGTTGAATTACAAATATGAATATTTATGAATTTTTTCAAATATTTTAACCATTTATTATATTCGATAGTAAATAACTAGCTGAGCTAGCTAGCCACTTCGCAATACAGGTGATGATAGGAAGTGGAAAGTGGAAGTGAAGCATTGCAGTGTTACTGCAGAAATTGTTGTCACTGCACTTATTTCTTACACGATACGAAATTGTTTATATTTAAGTCATGAAATTGCAATTTAGAGGATAAATGTATGCTATTTCTTTAAAAGATGTTAATTTTCTAACATTCTTTAATTTAACTCATAATAAAACTACAAAATATAAACGTATAGAATATAGTTACTAACCAGCACCAAGACCTCTATTATGCAACGACAGCTGCCCGCTGCGCTTCGCTGACTTAATCAGCACATCAGTGAGCACCGAATCCACTTCCTTTTTATCTTGAAGATGAAAAACCGCTTTATTAATCTTAATTCTAGGCTTAACTACAGGCTGAGGTAATCTACGGCGCGACATGCTCACGATTCACTACAAATACATTAGAGTACGAAACACTGCACGTACATCGAACGAAAACTACGCACTAAACCATTTTTCATAGTTACAAGGGCATTCATGTAAATAATGAAGTAGGAAGGAAGACACGAGTAGGTTGGAAAATTCACAACAAAACATTGTCATTACGAGCAACCAATCAGCGTAAACTTTAAATGCGCGAAAATGTGACAGGTATATTGTTTCTGCCATTTTTGTATCTATTTCATTATATATAAGTGCTTTTTTCTTTTAACAAACTTAAACTTCAATATGACTGTTACACTGCGCATGTCAGACTGTGAAGATATGATGCTGCATATACACTATAAATGTTAATATTAAATATATTTAACCCATAATATAATTAGTAAATCTTGTTTAATATATGAAGTGCAAGTATTTAAATAAATTGGTAAATAGAATACTATTCGTTAGGAAATTAGACACTTATGTAAGTACATTTTATAGCTTAATATTTATCTACCATTTCGTGGACATAGATGATAATTCTATTTCTTTTTAATCACATCACTTTCAACATAATTGTAATTATATATTTATTTACCTATTGCAAAACTGAACTACTTTCACATCTACTAAACAAAACAAAATAATATTACACACTTAGAACAGTACTTACTCATCTGTTACAGATTACAGCAACCCTGGATTAAAGAATAAAATGAACAAACGCAAATACGTTTGTACAACGAAAGTCCAGTTACCTACAAAATTCTCAAAAAAACACAACAGAAATCATCCGAATACTATGACTTTACAATGACATCTTTTTGACAGATCATAAACATTTTAAATTACTAAAGAGGTTCTAGAAAAGAAGAATGTCTTCTAGTTTAATTTATGGTATACCATTTCAGACGTCTCGACTACCTCTGAGTAATTATTTTATAAATCTAATTAGAACATAATTTATTTTCCATTTATAATTTGGACCTTTTATAGTCATTAACCGTGCAATATAAAATGCACTTGCAAAACTTTCTCGTGAACGGCAATAGTCAGTGCTATTTAATGATGACATGCATTACCAACAGTCACGTAATTCACTGTTGAGACGTGGTTGTAGGTTCAAAGTTGCCATGACATATGCCTACCATACCTTTAATTCAATTACAGTGATGGTAAAGCGAACCCCTGACTACCCTGCAAAGGTTTATGGTCGTGAAAGTATTTGTCTTTCTTGTATGTTGATGGTTGTATCATACATGAAGAAATTTCAATCAATCATGATTAGTAACTAGCGGGACTTATCGCGTATGTTTTTATAATTAAATTTTATAAAGTTACCTTTATTAACCCGACGTTTCGTTCGACGTTCTAGTTACTAATCATGAGTATAAATCGCGAATCTCTTAAAACTATAATTTCAATCAATCATCAATCAGCCTATGTCAGTCCACTGCTGAACGTAGGCCTCACCAAGATTACGCCACAAAACACGATCACTTGTGACCCTCAGCCAACCACTACCAGCGACCTTTTTCAGATCATCGGTCCACCTAGCAGGATGACATTTAGGAATATAATACTATTTAACTGTTGCCTATCTTCAATATAATATTATTATATCTTTGGAGACAGCAACAGGCTTATTATGTCAAAAGGTTGCCCTAAGCTGCATCGTTCAAACTAAACTTAAAATCCTCATCACTACATAGTATAAAACAAAGTTGCTTTCTCTGTCCCTATGTCCCTTTGTATGCTTAAATCTTTGAAACTACGCAACGGATTTTGATGCGGTTTTTTTCAATAGATAGAATGATTCAAGAGGAAGGTTTATATGTATAATAACATCCATTAAATATAGTCTGGCTAACGAAAGTAGATACTGGATAATTTTGCAAACTTTTTATATGACAACACTAAAGTGTTCCTACCATCGGATATTTACCCTACAATTTGGGGTATTTCAAGTAGAAAGTACTTAGGAACAAGTAATTCCAAAAAGGCATTTTTAAAGCAAACTCATTTTGAACATTTTATAAAATGAGTTTTAAAAATTCGTACGTCTGCTAAAATTGTTTTAATCGAAAATAAGTTTCGTATCTACGTGTTGGTCCATTTCAAGAGCTACAGTAAGCCTTACGTTGGTCTAATAAATAGCTTTAGTAATTAGGTACACTATGTATTAACTAATTAGGTAGAGAAAAACTTAACAATTTTATTTAAAAAAAATAATAATTTGTGTCTATTTTCCGAAATATTTGGTAAAATCAGAATTAGTGTATGGTATTCCTATTTCTGACGCCGAAGTTGGCGTGTTGTTGATGTTTCTTTATGGTTGACTTGCGTAAAGTTAGGTTAGGTTGACTTGCGTAAAAAGTCTTGATATTTTTTTATTTTAATTAAGTAAGTACATATTATTCGTTTAAGTTATTTTTTGTTTGTTCTTTTTGTTTCTTTAATACGCTACAATGAAGTGTCGTATCCGTGTAATGTTTGGTATGAAGTTAATAAAGAGATAACAAGTTATATAAGCTACTTTTAATCAAGTCATAACGCGGACAAAATTGCAAGTATCCACTAGTATAATAAAAATAAATGTCAAAGTATCAAAGTGAGTTGTTCCGACTTTCCTTTTTATTTTAGGGTTGCAATGCTAATATATTTTAAATTTGCCGCGCTTTTTCAGTATCTACTTTCGTTAGCCAGACTATAGTGGAGTAGGCTATATATTTTATACCCGTGCGAAGCCGGAGCGGGTCGCTGGTATAGGTATAAACTTACTATAATTAAAAATATCTTTTGAAGTTTTCGACCTACTTGTCACCGATACCAACTTTGTTAATAAACCTCACGTATGAATAATTTCTCAAGCTCGCGTACAGTAGCTAATACTTGATTATTAGGTTAATAGTCCACTCATATAACAACAAAGGTAACATTGTAACCTTTCAAGTCAAGCCACGCACACTATTTCCCACACTTTGTGTATACTTAATACTTACTTGTACCTACACATATTATACGTACCTACAACCCCTCGTGAATTGGAAATATTCTTTGAGACAATAATATTTATCAATATAGCTTCAAAACTACCTTTTGCAGTGGTGATGACATTGATATAGAATATTGGTGGCAGGTTGCCCTCATGTCGCCTTATATATAGTGTACTATAGATGCCATTGACCTCGAAATCCTTAAATATAAATCGACATGCAGAGAAGAAATGCGCCTAGTTTGCACTATACGTACATCCCAGACTAGGGACACTTAATAGTTGGCCGTAAAAATCCATAGTAAGGGTGTTAGGCGGGAAAGAATGGGCCAAGTGTTATCGATTGGCAAGTCGCGTGCCTTACCCAGCGGCCAGTCTCGCCGTCTGTTAACCCAGTTGCGTTTCGGCGTGGCGAGAGGCGGCTGCCTGTGCTGGCACGCCGACCGCCGAGCCGGCACTGCCATGCAGGCCGAACCGCCCTTACCGCCCCTCACATCCCTATGGGACCGAGTCCTCAGGGCCAGGAGCCTGCCACCAGACCTCGATGTGCAGAACCTCTACGTGGCTATCAGAGACAGATTAATCCACTCAGAATGGGAGGTCCGTCTTCACGCTCTCAGAGTACTTGCAGACTTACTACCTTTGTCAGGTAATGCACTAGCATTTCCGTTTGATCAGGTCGTGGATAACCTTGGACATAGTTCGCCGAATGTAAGGAAAGCGGCTCTCGATGCTCTGAAAGTGTTCTGCACGTACTGCGAGGAACCAGAATGCGCACAAAGAGCAATCTTGGACAAGTGTTTGTACCAAAATATAAGACCGCATTCGTCGGGTTTGGGCACCAAAGTGAACGTGATTACTGGCCTCATACTCTCCATACCGTCTGTGATAGGAATATTGAAAAGAAGATGCCCTGACATGGATATTTTTCCAATATTCGAAATGCTAGGTGATAAACTTTATGATGGCGTTCATAAAGATGTGGCCCTCCGATCATTGATCAAGTTAAGACGCGTCTCCAGTACACAAGACTACATGGCCAACATATCTCTATTGGACATATCAGTTCAGAATAGGTTTAGGTACTTGTGCGAACAGTATGACGAAGATTCCATGGACGTGTACTATGTAACCAAGAAGTACGAGGATAATTACAAGAACAAGCAAGAAATCACAGCACTTGTTCCCAAACGTGTTTCAAGTAGTGATTCGTCTGAAGATTTCGTGTGTGTTCCTCAATCAGCGAGACATAACCTTGGGAAAGTGATCATCGAAACGGAGATCAAGTTTGATTCTGACACAGCGATCACGATGACTGTTCTTGAAGAGAATGAGACAGAACAAGACAGTGATAGAACGATAGTTACTAGTGAAGATGATTGCGACAGCTCTGATCATAATGCTTTAAAATACAGCGACGAAGAAGCCGAGGACGCTGACGTCATAGTGAAAAAGGTTCGTTTCGGAGGTGAAAGTGTTAAAATAAGGACACCTGATAGTGAGAACCAACAAACGAGTGAAGACGACAAGGCTATAAAACAATTAACTTATTTACAACCTAACCGACCAGAATCATTCACAAATGAAGAAGATAATATAAACAAGGCAATTGCAAACAAAACACCAGTTATAGTGAGTAAGATGAATGATTTGAAGAATGAGAAGAATAACAAAGAGAAAAACCAAGAAGTAAGTAAACCTAGAAAGAGTGGCATACCGTTGCCTGTTATACAGACAAAATCAAAACCAGCTCAAACTAAACCTAAAGCAGAAGTTTCATCTAAACTGGAAAGAAAATCGAGATCTCTAAGTGAACTGTATGATTATTTTCAAACGAAAAACCAGAATCCATCGAAACAAAGAGACCAGTCGAACTTCGCGTTGACCTTGATTGAGGTAAGGAGTCCAGAGAAGATTCCTAGTCCTGTAGAACCTCACAGAGAGGTAGAGGTCTTGCATAACTTGCAGAGGAGTCCTGGAGTTTCCCCGAGAAGAAAACGTGTGGTGGAAATTGAAGATAATGAGTAAGTTAAAGTTTTGTTCTGTAATATACCTCACTGCTACCAAAATTTTTTTTTCGAAATATCTTTTTATATTATGTAATTGGAAACTAAACTTAATTCGTCTTATTACAAAAAGTTTTGGTTTAAGCCAAGACCATAAAGAATTGCTACTATACCAGAGTTTTTACGGAACTAAAAACTGTGTATTAACACGAAAAGAAAATAAATGGACAAGATAGTCCGGAACATTTATAAACAATCTTGATTCTAGCTTCGATGTTGAGGGTCGATTCAACTTTGACACATGCAGTGAATATATGCACATAGGCAGTTATCAACAATTATCTAAAATATATAAAAAACAACTATATCTAGGTATATGTAAAATATATATATTGTTATAGAATAAATCTGACTCTACAAATACAATCACAGCTGTTTGATCCACAATTATTATGATAAATCTAGCTGCCCCCATTTACTTTCAACTGAACTCAAAGAATAAATAGCTTCCTTACAATTATTTAATAGGCAATATAACCTAATATAGCAAACTCTTTTTTTCCAGTCTCTTCGTCCAAATAAGCACGTTGGATGACGCCAAGATCATATCCCCAAGACCAGCCTCCCCCTTCCGAGAGCACTACCAGTGGGAAACCAGCGGCATCGTGGCTCCACATGTGATTGATCAGCTGCATAACCAGGTAAGTAATTGACACATATAATAATAATATTTGGACATCATTACACCAATTGAACTAGCCCTTCGGTAAGTACATTTAAGACTTGTGTTAAGGGTACTAGTCAACGTATATCTAAGAAATGTATACATATTATATATATATGGATAAATACATATATATATATAGCATATATAATCAACAACCAGACTGGAAAGCAGTAGAAAAGCGTTATTCTCAACTCTGCCACCACCGGGGATTGAACCCGGGATCTCACGATTAGCGTTCAGGTGTGTTACCGATCGCGCCACGGAGGTCGTCAAAATATTCTCTTGGTTACATTTAGAATGTGGCAATGTATTGGTTGTGATAGCATAAAATTATAGTGATAGGTTGCTAGACCATTGCTTACTATATTATATATCTACGTAACATAACCAGTAATTCACAACCATAATATCTTACATATTTCGCGTGTGAAGTGCATGAAGTACGAGTATGTATGAGTGTCAATGAAGCGAAAGTGGTTTGTCAGAATCGGGACATATAGGGATCCGCAATCTTTATCTACCCCTTTACAGGAAAACGGGTGATTTGTATCTATGTATGTGAAGTGAAGTGAAACGTGGAACGATTTATGACCCAATGGAACTCTCTTTTCTTAAAGTCTATTATCGCCGTGTGATAATCGCTGACTTATTGATTATTCCAATGGACGGGGATTCAAATAAAAAACTTTAATATCTTGCTACCTGTAATATGTGCAGGAGAACTGGATATCCGCTGTGAAGGCAGCAGACCAGCTCCGGATCGCTCTCCTGGATCCCGAAAATGTGAGGAAGGTGGAACCGTTCGGAACCTCTCTCGTGAAACACATGTTTGCTCTTTGCCATGCGGTGAGTATTATCATGTATTACTACTTGTAGAAACTGATGTGAATGAGTGTATACTTCCGTCGTCTGCTATTAAGGCAGTTCAATTTAATGCTAACTACTCGTTTTATCCCCAGCATAGCCAGATGTGTTTTCTAGAACCAGCTTAAAGAAATCTGAAACTGATAATTGTGCATACTTATGCCATGACAATGATTTTTTAGTTATGTTATGCTTATATTTAGTTATTTTATATTTAGTTTATTTTTCTATTTTGTTATGCCATAGTTAATAAAAATTCTGTCCAACCCAAACGTAAAGCAACTTTCCCCTAGCTTTATTTTACGGTATTCCAAAAGCATCAACAGCTATATTCTATTATATGCCTCCAGGTACCTGCAGCAAGAGCCCCAACAGAAGCCACTGTATGCTCACTCTTTCGCGAAGCCTCTCCTGACTATGCGAGGGAGATGCTTCCTCAGCTCATCTCCAGATTGGCTGAAGACCCTCAGTCGGGAGCCTTGCCACATGCTCTGCTGCAGCGACTGGCTTTACACCATGTGATTGAGCTGGTGTTTGATGAGGATTATATTGGGGTATGGACACAAATACCTAATATGTATTTATTATATAATGATGACTCTTATATAACACATATGGTCGTCTCAGTCATCTTTGAACTATAGGAAATTAAATGTCATTACTATAGCTTATTGTTGAAAGGGTAGCAGATATAGGGCACTCGAAGCCCGCGTTTCACTAGATAGACAGCACCCAACGTAGGCACTGACTATTACCTATCCCGGGGGATCCGAATAAAATACAACATTATCACGGAAATACCACTAGAGACAATACTTACAGAGTCATGCATAAAAGAGAATTTACATATTTTGTAAACTCATGGCTTTGTAACGAGGCACTGATTACTTCGTATTTTTCATTTCTAGGATTTCAAAAGCCGTCAAGATCTGGAAGCAGCCCAGCTGAAAGCAACCCTAAGCCTGGCTAGAGCTGCCGGCCCTGCTGCAGTGCAGGCAGCTGTCAGGAAGACCCTCGGCGATAGCAGGAAGGCGGAAGAATTCATACAAAAGGTGTGTGATTTAGGCACCGTCTCATGTAGTGTGTCTATGAAACTTGAAGAAAGTAATCTGCTGCTTTTACAATAAAGTGTGCGACTAAGGGTGATTGGGAACTATGGGAATATGGGCTATCATACCAAAGGTTCAAAAGTACATACCAATAATAATCCTGGTAAGTACGCTAGAAGTGACTGTGTATGTGTTATGTCTTAGAGTTTTTCTTCATTTCGATAGAGATTCTTTAACGCTTTGCCGCCACGGCTACTTGTAATTTTGGGTACTGCTTATTAAGCTTCTTACCAATTTGGATATGGGATTCTCTGTATGTAAGTAGGTATGCACAGTTGTCTATATAAGTTTGTTTTTTTTTTGATATTTTATGTCAACAATTGTAATGTACCTTATGTTTCCTTTTTGAAAGCTGCGGGATATGCTATACAAACCAGAAAGCAATAATCGTAAATCTAGGTAAGTAAATTTATAAAATACGAAAGACAAAATATGTATAATAAGATTACGTAAGGATCTTCCATATTAAGACTTATGACGTTCAAACATACATAGTTTAAGAGGGTGACTTTCTAAGCTACATGTACTGCAAATGCTGAAACAGCTGAAGATCTATAAATCAATGGACATAATATGATGAAGTCAAAAACAAAGTTAAAGTAGTTTTGAGAATCTGAAAAATAGGGATAAGTAGAGGATCCACCACTACCCCTACCCCTATACATGTATAGAGAGTACATTTCTCATAGAAGTAGAAGCTATATGCATCTTCTTTTTCAGGCCCTCGCATCTGCCAGTTCTTGTTCGGAGAAGAGCCAGGTCCACGCCTCCGTTAGAAGCCAAGGTTCCTCCGAGACGGTTGAGACCGCTGCCAGACTCCGCCCCTTTACTTGGTAAGTTTATAGAACTTATGGTCCTTATTCTATATTGAGAAGGTAGTAATTAATAAGTTTGTTTTTAATTAGTAATTAGAAGACTATCATCTGTTTGATAACTGGGATTGTGATGACATTGAAGTAGGTATCCTAGATAGCTGGGACGTAAATAGAGTGCAAACTATCTGCCTTTATTGCAGCCATGTCGTAGGACTGATGAATATCGATATTGTATAATATCGTGTGTTATTGTACATATAGTACAATAACAACAATTATGTTCAATATCTCTTTTGCATGAGAAAAAGAACATGTTATTATGATGTATTCACAATCTCTTGATATGTTGCAGGTACTAATATCAAGAAAAGTGACTCCATTAAACCTTTGAGGTTTATACCCAAACCGAGGTAAGTCACATTAAGATAAGAAGGAAAGAAAGATTTTCCATATTTTTAGGCAGTTCTCTTTTATTCCAGCTTCAAATTTACTTCATAGAACTCGGTCGGTTAAACAAAAATAAACAAAAAACCAAACAATTCCCTTGCAGAGTAGTCAGAGGTTCACGTATTGCGGATGCAGTGATTGTATGGCCACATCGAACGCGTTTATCAGAAAGTCGTGTCGCCATTTATAAGCACTGACTGTTACTGATTCCTCGAAATAGGTAGATTTCCTCACGCTTTTTTCCGCACCGACGCGACGTTCATGTTGTTAATGTTTTAGCATTACCCAAAGGTGATTGTTGTGTTACAATCTCATTGTAAAATATAACTTAAAAAACCTGTTAAGACTCCTAGCCCCTTCCACAACACTCCGGGAATAAAACCAGCTGGCTTCCATTCTATTTACGTCGCAACTAACACGCTACTTATATATTTTATCCTCTAAAATCGATCAAATTTGAAGGTGTCTAGTTTTCAAAGGTCGTACATTGTACGTTGTCATGCCTCACACTCTCCCTAATAACAAAACACGGCCCTGAAGCCCTTTGTGCATTTAGCAATGCGTAACCGACGACCTTGGATACATACAACACATTCAAAATCCCTGAAGGGTAGTATAATAAGTTTCGAAGAATTTTATTCAAAAGCCAAAATATTAAAGAATTTTATTAATGACACGTTGAGATTTGTGTAGTCACGTATACTGAAAGATATTTACAAAATCTCCAATCCTTGTTGCGCAGAAAACACTTATTCTAATATCATATTATTACAAGAGTAATTCTAATAAATAGTAGGATCAAAAACATATGTTAATCGCTACGTTGTATTATACTCGTAATATATTTTGCTCTACTTATACATACATATTAAATATCCTTAGATGATTTGTGTGCCATTTGTTTTATAGACAGAACCTGTGCCATTTGTTCTTTCTATTTGGTATAACATTGTAGTGTTGACACTAAGCACAATTAGTGAACAATATTATTGACACTTGCCAGTCTAGAGTCTAGTCTTATGAGCTGTTAGATTCCAATTATAAAAAAGCAACTAGTAGCATTCTGTTTAGCTCCGAAACCCGCTCAGGCCAATTTCATTACTACTGAATTAATTACTCCATGCCCTAGTGTCACAATAAGCCTGTGATGGATTGTTCCACTGACGAAAAGGTGGTGATTCACGTAACTGTTTTCAATTTCTACGGTGCGTGTCGTTACATACGTGTAATGAGTTGCCAAATTACTAAACGACTTCGCGGAATGATTAATTAAAACTTAATTAGTTCGCTTTTTTCAACACACATTTTTCGTATTGCGTAGTATACCTTCATATGACCTATAAACACGAATGTAGTTTAGGTGATGCGATTTAGGTAATCGTAGAAAAGATTTGTAAAGTGTCGTGTAGAAATCTATTTATCGCTGTCACCTAAGCGTAGTATCTTTAAACGATGATGGCCGAACCATCTGTCACTTTGTGCTGGCCACGAGAGCTTAGAGGCATGGTGATGCAACGTGTCATTAAAGTGATCAAATACTTTCGTAGTCAGGGCAGTGGTCACCGAAATCCACGGTGACTAAAGGGTATTACATCAGCTATTACTATAAGACTTAGGCATTTATGTAATGCTTAAATAAATGCGTAAACAAAATACACAGACCTTATTTTTATATTCGGCATTTAGGAAAGAATGCCATAGTTTTACTGTGACCGATCATGCAAACAACATAGCTCAAATACTACATCACTCAGATAATATTTGACCCGAAAACCAAACAACTGACCATTGCTTGATTAAATCAAAACCTACCTGTTAATTGCGTGTCCACTAGTAACGACAAACCGACTAACCCAGATTAAAGGGTAATTTACCCTCCGGCCTCCTTAAAGGCGATTATGAATGACCTATTTCCTTTAACTATGTGCGGAGAATGGCCTAGAAAAGCCATTTTTATATTTAATCTAGCGTTCACCTACTTGTTTTGAATTTTCGTTTAGAGCGCCGTGCATTAGACATGCAATGCAATTTACGTGTCTGTTGTTTTGATTGGAGAAAGCACTGACAGTATTCTACAGACAGAGAAAAGATAAAAATCTGTCTAAGGTGGAAAACAAACATTTTGTCTCATTCCCTTGCAATGCAATATAGCGTATTGTTGTACCAATTTGACCATGTTCTTGAGATATTTTGACTCTTGATAAATCATTTCTCGTGTAAAAATGAATGCACCTAATCTTGTTAGGTACCTACTGATTACCTGATGAATGAGCTTACAGTGACTGAAGATCTTCGCATTGTCGACGGTGGTCACTCTACCTTCTTGTTGGAAGTTAACAAACTTCTCGACATTGCTAATCATCACACTCAACGAAAACACGAACCTAATGCTGAAGCTTAGCGCTTATTATAGAATACGAAGTTATAATATCCCAATAGTTATTTTTAGATAGAAATTGGGAAAATATTCCATATTTGTACCTACAAATTGAACTTTGTACCATACAAAACGTACGTAGTTCATTAATTCGTAGTATTAATCATAGTACGCCGAACTGAAAATAATATTAGCTTTAAAAATAGTTGGATGCGTATCTCGAAGCTAATTTACATAATAGCCCCACACTCCACTTATGCATGATCGATCGACAGAGGGCGTTACAACCGCCTCGTCAGTAGAGACCACAATATGGCGCCGCAAGGGGAATGTTTATCTTGAATGAACTGTTGAGTCACGGGGTGGGGGAGACACCGGCGAAGCGACAGGGCAGAGCTCACTCGAGGTGTCGCCGCGGCCACGGGCGGCCATGCGGAGGCTCTGCTGCTGCGCCCGCCCCTCCAGCGTCACCCCCGCGACCTCCACCCCGCCCCTCGCCCCGGACATCGTCGCCGACCTACCTCTGCACACGCGGTAACCTAGCTACACGTAGCAACCGCACTCCTTCCCCATTTACATAACATCGTCACTAAGCAACCACTTTTGTCCGCAGGGATTCCAGCGCTACCACTGCTGACTCAACGAAAGCGAACGAGAAAGAAGAAACTAAAGTGAGCGAGGACCAAATCGACAACCGTTCAGTTGAACAGTCGCCGTCTATAAAGATAGAAGATTACTCAGAGAAAACTCTCTCTGAACACGCAGATGAGGAGAGTGTATCATTGATCCAAGTAACCACTGAGTCTAGTCCTGAAAAATCACCTCCAGCACGTGAGGTGAGGGATGTGCAGATCCGAACAGCCTCGCCTAGTCCAGAGCGCTCAGCGAAGAGCCATACCAATGAACGGATATCTCCTCAACGACGATCAACTACCCCGGGAGCCAGCAGCGACCGATTCGAAGGCACTCCCCCATCCGAATGCGAGAGAGACGTACGCTCAGCCCTGTCAGAATGCATCATACCACCGAAACACGAAGACTGGGAAGTGATAGTGAACGCCCTGGTAGAGATCGACCGCTTAGCGAACGACACAGCTGCCAGAGCTCCCCCTGCGAGTTGGAGAGCTGTGACGCGGTCTGTTGCTGGTCACGTTCGCTCTTTAAGATCACGAGTCGCTAGGAACGCTTGTGGTGCACTAGGGTCCCTATTCGAGCAACGTGGACGCTTCTTAGACCCAGAACTGGATGAAGCAACAGCTGCTTTGCTAGAACGTTGTGCTGACGCTAACAAGTTCCTCAGAGCAGACGCAGCGAATGGCTTAGTTCGTGTGGCGTGTGGCGGTAACAGTGTGCGAGCTGCCGTGGCTTTGGCTCGACGAGGCTCCTCCCATAGATCCGGTCCGGTTAGAGCAGCCGCCACGCAGGCTTTGTCAAAGTTAGTACAACACAATGGTCCTCAATCTTTACTAGATTTGCCCACGGAACCAAGAACGGTGTTGCTAAGGGCGACTGGAGAGCTTTTGAGTGATGCTCATGCGGAAACCAGGGTCCATGCGAGACAACTGTGCCTGGTGTTTGCGGAGGATCTCAGGTTCAAGCATTTGCTCAAGGAAGCGATGCCTCCCTCTAGGTACAGGGCCATAGAAAAGTATGTAGAGAATCTAAGGTGTAGGTGAAGATGAATTAAATAGACAGATTGAAGGATTAACTAAGTTGTTGTCTGAGAAATTTGTCCCTATTGTATTGTGATAATTTAAAAGGTGTTTCTTTCATACATTGTTTGTAAGAACCAGTAATTACCTCTGTTTTGCAAATATATAATTTTTTATACTTAAAACAGAAGCAAAAGAATATTTTCACTAATATGTAGATACACGTTCAATATTTAATATTTTGCTCGTGACTAATTCAATTAGCTAATCATTAGTTATTGTTATTCTCCAATGTAAGAGAAATATTAAATCTAATTTAGTAGTTTTGTTAAATAAATCATCGCAATATATTATTATGTAGATATTACAAAAATGAATCCATTTATTAAAAAGTGTCTGTTCCTAAATGGCTTACATTTCATTTATTTACCCCAACAAAAACTAAAGTAAGAAATGTTTATTGATTTTCTAATTATATCTCATGTGATACACTTATTGGTAAAAACTGTTAAACTGCACCTATAACCGCCGAGTATGTATGCACGAACGTATATAAGGTGTCCATGTAGCAAAAGTAGTAGTTAGAATCCCAAAGATGGGCACCCGTGACAGTACCTGCACTCTTTGAAGACAATCGTTATATATTTACTTTTGTAGACTATCACCACCGTTACCCCTTATGGGTTAGTCAGATGTTCACGTGAGTATCTCCGCGATTGCGCAGATAGTAATTCTATATCCATATTGAACCCACGTGTTGACCAGATAGACAATGGGACAGGTGGTGATGGTTACAACTACAAGTATGTTTACATACATACATATACATTCACGTCCTTTAATTCCTTTCAGGGTAGACAGAACCTAGGAGACATAATATCTCCTAGGTCACTTTTAAGCATGAATATATGGGAGTTGCGATGTCATGATGGAACATTGATGACAGGTTGCTACGAATCGCCGAAAAGATTCTATTTACCCTTAGTCTATAGTATTATATTATCTGTGGTCTAGCATTCTTTTTACGTTCCAACTACTACAAGACGAGTATGTTTAAAGAACGCATTTTTATGTCATTGAGACGTTTATATACGTTCCCAATCCTGCTAATTCACTAACCTATGATAAATGAATACATTCTTGTAACAAGAGTTGGATAGGTTATATTTATGAGATGGGTCGCAACTTTGTATTTCGATCGTGGATATTCATGATACAAAGTAAGCTATTTGTACTACGAGTAAGTATCATTTTTAGTAGTCGATGGGGTTAAGTATTACTTATGTTTGGATACGTTGTCAGGGACAGAAATTGAATTGTTCTACACATTTTGGTTAGACATACCTAAGAACTAAAATAATTCACAAGTTTAACAACCTAAAAATGGACTAAACCGAGAAAACGCACTCTTTGACCATCGAATTCGGAGACAACGCCTAAATTACCCCAAAATTACTGTAACATGGTCTTAAATTGTCAATCATGCTGGTTGAAAAAAGCAGGACCAATGTTACGATTGGACAACCTCTCGTTCAGAGACTTCCTGAAGCTCAACGGCTTAGTCTTCTGGGGCCACCTCTACGTGTGGTGCGTGAACACGTGGCCAGAAAAGTCACCGGAATGGTGTTCAAGGGCCATCACGCTGGTGCACGGGACTGTGGCTACCTTCTTGGGGGTGATGGAGTGCCCGCTACGTAACATCCGGGCGCGATGCTTTCAGCGTAAGTTACTAAACTATATATAACTGATAGCGAAGATCTAAAGGGAAATTCGGCTACAGGAAACGGCTTTATTTCTAGGAATAGTCCATAGTCAGTGTTTGTAGGATAATAGCCAGTAGATGTGATATTTTATGCAAAAAAGATGTGAAAGTCGTTACACTTTACGATATTTGAGCTTTATTAAATTAATGGGTATGAAATCAAAGCAAACTGAGTAAATAAACACTAATAAATATTGGCTTCAGGTCTCGTCACGATGTTTTCGCTCAACAAAACTAATTGCACATGATCATTTGTACGGTGATAAGGTAAACATATTGAGGACTGTTCTTCGAAATAGGCAAGTCCAAAATCAATACTTTTTCTTCGTTTATAAACACAACATAACTGTAACATAGTTCGGGACACACCGGTATTAGCATTCCTATATCGGTGGCGGTATTAACATGTAACCTTTTCTAACCTTACAATGATTGGTGTTCAAATCACTACATAGCGTAAAACAAAGTCTCTTTCTCTGTCCCTATGTCCCTTTGTATGCTTAAATCTTTGAAACTACGCAACGGATTTTGATGCGTTTTTTTAATAGATAGAGTGATTCAAGAAGAAGGTTTATATGTATAATAACATCCATTAAGTAGGCAGAAATGCGAAGCCGGAGCGGGTCGCTAGTAGTAGTCGCATGTGGTTAGCTATAGTTAAATCTCATTCCAGACAAAATAGCTCCATTGCAGTACATGCTGATGATCTGGTCGTGGGGCTACTTCGCCTTCGACCTGCTCTGGGTGTGCGTCTCCATGACGGATGGACCGCTGATCTTCGCGCACCACGCCTCCGCCCTGTACGCCATCAATTCCTACCTGGCCAGGGACAATGCAGGCTGCACCTTCGCCTGCACCATCGTTCTCATGGAGTGCACTAACCCTTTGCTGCAAATACGATGGTAATCAATGGATATACTGTAACATACATTGATATATTCTCGTCCTTTACGTCGTTATTTCAGGGTTGAAATTACCTTGGAGAAATATTGTCCCCTAGGTCACTTTTTAGCATGACCATAGATGAGGGTAGTGATGTCATAAGGGATGATTGGAGACAGGATGCTAGCCCATCGTCCTAAAGATTCCATTAACCCCGAGTCCCTTGTTCGCCTCCTACGACATGCAATGAAGAACGGCAAAATAGAATTCTTTTACGTTCCAAACTTACACATAATATATAGAGATTATAGTAGCACGTACGAGTATACATATAGTTTAACATCAACATTATAATGATTGATTAACAGCTGTAGTCGCGTTATCACATTGGGTCTCGTTATATAATCAAAGTCTGTGTCTGGATGGTAACGAAGTGATCTGTGAATACTATCAGTTGTATAATTTGTCTGTCGGAATATGTTAATCTCGATAATATCACTTGAGGCACATCACTTGAGATCTGGCTATTAGGTGAAACATGGATTTTGTAATACCCAGATCATAATCAGTGACACCATAAAGGTGGTCAGTTAATAGTCGAAACACACGTAGACGCGTGAATTAATTTCGATTTTATTTCAGGTTTCTCAAGACAGAGGGGTATCAAAACACCAAACTGTTTTGCTTCGTCGATGTTGTATTCCTCGTGAGCTTTGTCTTTTTAAGGGCGATTGTGGGCACGTTTGCGTTTTACCAGGTCCTGACAAGTTCCATATTCGACTTAGAACAAATAATTATGTCTCTTGCCTTGTACATTATATCTCTGGCTTTGGTGTACGAAGTGCTAGGCTATGTGGCGTACAAATATAAGGATAAATTATTGAGTAAGTATTCGTTATCTTTTAAAACAAAAAGCAGGACAACCAATTACTTGCGGGTCTCATAATTTGAGTCTCATTGAACGATAATACAAAACATGTCACACGTTATAAGTAACACTTCTCAACAGAGAGATAAAAGTATTACTTAAATATAAGTTAAATTCACTTTTGCTCTTTGAGCTGAAAACACTAGAAGTAGAGTGTATTAGTATACAGCATGTTATCTGTTTACACTGTACTCTATCCCCTAGTATGTTTTAATCAAACAACAAATATGAATCGTTTCATTTTAAGGTTTTCCTTAGAGATTGTGACGTTTGGTAGCTGCAAAATGCGGGTAGCGAGTGATTTAATTACTGGATGACAGTTTGTAATAGATCACGTCAAATCGTCAAAACATTTTCGTGCCACTTGACATTTGACTGACAATTAAAATAGTACTTGAAATTACAGGGATTTTCGTAAATTACCGACCGACTCCACTAATTCATTTTAGCAACAATATTACTTCAGTATCGATACTGTGGCACTTCAGTGGCCGCAATTTGACACTTTTGGCACTCGACTAACAAATTTTGGCCACTGAGGGGCTATCGAACTACTTCTGCGTCTGAAGTAAAAAAAAGCTACTCCACTAACCAAACGTCAGTCAATATCAGTTCAATATCCTTATATTTCGTACTCCACTATTGACATTTCCATACTTGATTGGCCGCTGACGTGCCACTGAAGCACCACTGACTCGCTATTAAGGCACAAGTGTGGCTGTCAAAATATTAGCAGAGTGCCACTTTTACAGCCGAGACGCAGAAGTAACGCAATAGCGACGCAGTTGAGTGGCTGTCAAAGTTAATTAGTGGAGTAATGGCCCTGATTCAATATCACGTTTCCCTTCTGACATTCCGTAAATAGACCTATTACACTAATATACCTATTTTTTTTCAGTGAGATTCAGTGTTTGATTAAATCCCGTCGAACTATGCACAACCTACTTATTAAGAATAAACCGAATTAATAGTCATATTTCTATAGTAATTCCTGTAATTTTATTTCTTATCCTACCAAAACATAGATTTTCAAACCATAATTAAGTTTAAGTAAGATACATACAACGTTTAATCGTTTAGTTGGTTTTAATTGCGATAATGTTTATTGTAGCAGGTGTGACTCGGTGGTTGGAATAAAGGATTCATGTCAAAATATAAGGAAACAGAATACTCATAATTAATCTTTATTTCAATTCTTTATAAAGTTTTAGAGTTATAACAAACAGTCATAAAATTTAGGTCTTATTAGTGCCTATAAAATAAGGATTTAACTAAATAATCCTTAAAATGTGCATGCAATATTTTATCTGAGCGGTATTATCCTAAAAATAGTCTCTCTTTAAAAATACAGAAAAGTTAATTACTTTTTCAGTTTTATTTTGGGGCTTCTAAGAAAGGGAATATATGTTTTAATATTTATCGTTATCTTTTGTTTATCCCAAAATAGCCTGAGTAAAGATCACATCGGAATACAAAGGTATTTTAAATACCCACCCAAGGTGCATACACAACTTTACATATTGGGTGCTAACCAATTGGTGAAAAATGGGTTTGATGTGGCCACAAAACTATAATATGTACCACTGATTATGATATATGTACCATTTGACTACCCCAGAATATGGTATTCAAATGCTTGAGTAAACTTTGCAAGAACCTGTTACAATGCCCTAATCTAACAGATTCTTATTTTAATTGGCCTGACTTGACAGAGATTTAGAGATATGCCATATCAAATCAGGCCTATTAGGATGGCTATGCTATTGCTAAGTATTTTTATATGCCTTTCTGAACGTAACATGCATCTATATCTGAACAAAACAGTGAAAACTTAACATTATATTGAAATTAGTGCAGTGGTGAGCTCGCAGAGTTTGTAACCTACCTATGATGAAACCAAACAACTTACAAGTAACAAATTGCTGTGACTGTATCTTGTGTTATTATCGTTATGGTTGAATGATTCATATAACTGAAAAAAATGCCTAGTATGCCTAAATAAAGAAAATAATTCAATGCGCATCCAACATACTGAAAAGTACACCAAAATATAGCTAAACGCACAGCAAAGGTTAGGTTTGGGTTGGGACTGTATTATTTTGAAATACAATTCAGTATTTTAGGAGTGAATTTTCGTATTATCTTATGTTCCTTTCAACACTATCCTTTAAATAATACCTAAAAATGGAGGCTAAACTACTGAAATGCACACCAAAATAGCCCCAAGTCAAACCAAACGTTTGCTATATGTTTAGGTATATGCTAAAATTTCAGTATTTTTGATGTGCATTTAATTATTTTTCATATTATCATTTATAAGTCATTGTAAGGTCCTTGGGTCTACTATAGGTGGGTTGCCAACCCTGGTTCACCACTAGTACCATGCTAGAACTAACTAGATCAGTCTTACACCTGAAGGCAACAAACAATCAAATATATCATTCATACCAACATGATCGCTGTCTTTACCATTTAAAAACAATAACTCACTCCCACAAAATAACTAAGAGAAATGAATACTTATCTATTGGTTTTACTACTTTCATGTACTCACATCTTTCTATCCTTATTAAGATTGACCGAAGCTCGGAAACAATAACTTCTCAATAAAGACTAGTATAGCAATTAGGATTGTGATGGCATTATCATCTCTTCTTCTATGTATTGCCAGTATATTGTTAGCAACGTCTACAAGACACGCTGGTGTGGCACGATTGATAAATGAGCTGACAACTTATGATTGCTATTAAATATCAAGAAGCCCTATCACAAACAAGAATAGAATAGTAAGTCTCTTAACTTCTGTCCACTCCAAAAGAGATAAAAGGATGTAAGTTCATGAATAGCAGACAGGTTTTGGTCAAACTTAGTTCCCAGCTTGATATGGCAGTTTTGGTAATGCTAAAAGATAAAACATCTTAAAAATAGCTAAAACATCTTGTAAAACATCTAATTAGTGATTGTTGATCACTTCCTATAGTTATTCCGGCCATAGTGGCCCTGATTTCTTTTATTTCTCCTGTCCCTCCAGTTATTCGGCCTTTGGTTTCCGGCATCATTGTGCTGCCTGTTCTCCCGGTTGTTATCCTTGTTTCTGTACGGATGGTGCCTATGTGACCAGTTTCCTTGCAAGCTAGCCATAACAAGATCAGAGGACATCGCGTTCCTAGGCCCTTGTATATTTCTCTGATCGTTCTCGTTCAATTTTCGCGTCATATCTACAAATTGCTTTTTCATGTCTGGATTACATGCCATTTCGGATGTTTTGTCATAGGTAGTACTCCGTATGGGAGGCGGTACAACACCTTTACCACCGCGGCATTGTAACGACAGGGTTTTATGGAATAAAGCTGTGCCTCGGAACAGTTGTATGGCATAATTCACCGAAACTTCATGACAGTAAGTTATGAAAGCGAAGTTTTTCTGCCTTCCATCACGATCACGGGCAATCTTCACTTGTTCTAGTGGTCCAGCCTGTTGATAGGAATATAGTCATAAAACAAAAAGAAAGAGAAAAAGTAGAAAAATACAATTTAGCACAGCTAGCTAACCTGCAAAAATAACTCGTAAAGTAATTCCTCTGTCACTTGTTCAGATAAATTCCCACACCAAAGTGTTTTACTATCATTATTTGACATCCTTACTTAAAACGAAATCCTGAAAAAACCTACACCATTAATTAAAATGCTATTGTCTTAATATTGTAGGCGGATTTTGGTGTAGAAAATAAACAAGTATTAATTTTATTATTTTACGATCTGTAGAAACAATATTATTTACGTAGAAGGAACGATGATTTTGCAAATATCAATATAACTTTTTAATTAAATTTTATGGATGTGTAACAAGAATTGAGTTATTAACAATAAAGATATAGATGAATAATTAACAATCATTATCATTAACAATTATTAGTAACTGTGACTAGTGTGCCTTCAGTGAACAGTTTTAAAAACAGGTTTGATAAACATTTTAAAACTTTAAAACCTTAAGTGCAATGATATACACTTATCAGATTGAAGCTTAATAAATAATATATTATAAAATGATAATTAATTACGTTTAATCTACCTTTATCTACCTACCTGACTAGCTAGGTCTACTTCATTACATCAACTAAATCATTACTTACTATTTCAATTGAGAGTTTATTTTTTTTAAAACTGACATTTCCGAATTGAATTGAATAGACATATTCAATATTGTTCAAGCAAACTTGCTCGCGTGTGGCATTCCACAAGACAGCATAGCAAAAGAAATATAGTTAATTATTTAACAGCCATCCTTCCACGTACTTCGTTACTTTAGCGTTAAACAGTGCTACTAATCGAATACTTACTGCACTGTAAATCTAGTGATCATATATTACTTGGACAAACCGTAGCCGCAGCCATGAATGTACGTATCGGTGACGATATTTGAAGATTAATTTTATAATTACTTTCCATTTCTACTGTATTGTTTTGGATTTTTAAAGGTCAATCTCGTGTTTCCATACTTATCATCATGGATGACTCGAGTGCATACAAGCAGATGCAAGATGAAATGTCCAGGTTAGTATTTTATTATTCTAAATTTATGGTTAATCTCCTACGCGGCTTACTATTAACATGAATTCGACCACGTTGCAGGTTCGAAGCCGAGATATCTGGCTCAGACATGCCTATGCGACCGGTGATAGGTGCGAATACCTATGGAGTTATTCAGCAGCAACTTGAGAGGAGTGCTCATCCAGCCCCGCCGATGGCACCACCGATCTTTCCTCCCTTCAATCCTCATGGCATGGCGCCCAGGATGATGTTCCCTCCAATGCCACCGCCACCTCCCAACATCATGATTCCACCACAGGTATGTAGAATTAAAAACACATGCATGCTTCATGACTATTCATTCTTTTGTGATAGATTGCCTAGTCTTTCTAAAGGTTGTGAGCACTAGTTTGTGTGGGCTGTTACAAGAAATGCCTTTGGTCACCTAAAGTGCAGATAACCAGTCCCAATAGTGGACATATGAACAGCATATGAATGATTAACTATACAAGTAACACATGGGTGTCCTAGCATGTGGTGAGGTTAAACAATACTGCACTTTATATCAAAATACTAAGATTATTGTAGTTTACTTTGTGTAAAATGTAAATAAAGAATATTTTATTGTATTTTTTATAATTACAGAAATTCAAGTAGATAGTACAATATTAGATTGTTTTTAGGAAATTTATTGAATATATTTTTATTTTGTATAAAATAACAAAATCTTAATTATTCACTATATATTTTAATTATTCACTACACACTACTTAAAAAAAATGATGTATATTTACATGCTCCTTAGCAACCGAGATATTGAATTAAACAAGGCATGTTTTACAACATAGAAACAAACTATGAAAGTTGTGTATAGTTAATTAACTTATAAGAGGACAAGTAATATTTTTATTCTTAATATTATGTATCCACTGATTTGTATCTTAGAATAGAAGAGCAACTATTATTATTCTATGAATAACTTACACAGAAATAAAACTGCTCTATTGTAGGACTTCTGAAATCCCCAATGATCTTTTTTGACATTATTTTTCTATACTAATTTATTTAACGATTCTCAATAGTGCACATTTTTACAGATAAAATATAGGTACTAAATTTAAATTCTTAACATCTTTAACATTTATAGGTCCAGAGACTACCTCATCCAGACTCAATGGACGGGTTTCCCTCAGCCGTTCCCTTCTTAAGACCAGGCATGCCGGGACCTCAGATGATGCCCAACAAACCGCAGCCAGTGATACTGTCAGCTGCGCCTAAACTGTACAAGCAGCCTAAGAAGAAATCTAGTGACTCAAAACCAGAAGGTTCAGAAGCTAAGAAAAAGGTAATTATTCAGCATTTATCATCAAATCAGAGCCTGTAAACAGTGATATGGTTCTCATGTTGGGTGCTGTCTATCCAGTGAAACGTGTGCTTTGAGTGGCTCATACCTAACATGCATATGAAATTTAGAGAGATGGGCTCTCTAATTTCTGACTACCCTGCCACAATAGAAAAGGGAATGTGTATATACAAGTTGTGAAGTGTATGTATATTATTTGCAAGCATATTCTTCTCTCCATCAATCCTTAAGTTTTTTTCTTCTGGATAAAACTACTTGAGAAGTAACAGCCCGTTGGTGACATTAATCTACATATACTGTAACCTTCAAAACCAGGTTAAGTTTTGACAGCATTAATTTCAAATATTGGAAACAGGTTGCTATGCTAGGTATAAAACAATTAATCTCATTCAGTTAACACATCTAATATTACATCTTTTTATGGTAGTTACAGGAATTTTGATATAATTTTGGGCATATGGAGCCAATGGGTGTAATGGCATGTAAAAGGAATTTAGAAAGCCAAATTTAACTTAGATTTGTATGGGTGGGTTGCATACTTATATACATGGAATTGGAGACATTCTTCTCAAGGCATGTGTATGTAGGTTGACGAACAGATGAACATGTATGAGAAGGTTTATGGGTGTGAGCGAAGCAAGAGAGATTTGTCAGCATTATTCCAGGTAGTGACCAATAGTCTCTACCTATCCTGTTGGGGACGTAGAAGTATGGATATAATATGTACATAATTCTTCCAGAAAAAAGAAACTCCACCAACAGTTCAGGCACCACCACAGCGTCCTATAGTACCACAAAAGCAACCGTCCCCACCTCCTCCGCCAGCCCCAAAGGTGGTGGAAACGGCTCCAGTGGCACCACCGCCACCCATCATCAGTCACCAGGCGGAGAACAACGCTCCCAAGCCTAAGAAGGAGAAGAAAAATCGAAAGGTACATTCTAAGTTGAATAATAAATGTATGTGTAGTGACTTTCATTTGTCAGGATAAAGACCAGTTGAGTTCTGTTGGGTGTGTGATACGTTTGTATATATGTATGTGTAATAATATTTATATTTAGTGCATTATGTTTGCCTTAGGAAACAGGAAAAAACTATGATAGAAATGACAATTCAATTTTTTTATTATGAAACAGGAAGTCTACTATTTATATAAAATAATATGCAACACTTTGTATGAGTACATTATGTTATTCAACATACCTGCACGAATAATAATAATAGGTTTAAAACTTGATTATATAAAATTTTACGCGATAAGTCCCGTTTAGTAGAAAATAATGCTTTCTTACTATAGAACTTACTTATCCATTTGTATATAATATTGTCATTGTTTTGTACTAGGTAATAAGGACAGCGGGTGGGCAGGTCTGGGAAGACACGACCCTGCTCGACTGGCCAGATGATGACTTCAGGATGTTCTGCGGAGACCTGGGCAATGATGTCACTGATGAGTTGCTGGTGAGTCTATTGTGCAATGCATATTAATACTGTTTACTTCCTTACATCCTTTTTTCTTTTGATTTTGACCTCCGTGGCGCGATCCGTTAGCTGCCGGAACGCTAATCGTGAGGTCCCGGGTTCGATTCCCGGTGGGGGCAGAGTTAAGAACTACGCTTTCCTACTGCTTTCCAGTCTGGTCGTTGATTATATATACTGTATATGTATTTATCTATATATAATAAGTATATATTTCTTAAATATACGTTGACTAGTACCCTTAACACAAGTCTTAAATGAACTTACCAAGGGGCAAGTTCAATTGGTGTAATAATGTCCAAATATTATTATTTATTATTTGTTACTTTGGACAGGGCTAAGATGTTACTTAAGTGATCTTGTGTATAATCATCAAAGTAATTGTTATGGTAGTAATATTTTGGTTGATGACTAGTCCGATAAATTCCATTTATCCAGTTCCCCTACGTTGCTTCATGCATTTAGGGGGTATGTTGCCTCCTGCAACATTCATTTTAATTTCTACATAGGATCCACTGTGTCCTAAAGGAAAAGAGGAAGCTTCTAGGGCAGGTGTTCGTGCAGTGGCGTGAAATTTGTATATATCTTTTTTCTGTTAAATATTTGAATTGCGGGTTCAGGATTAATTTTTATTTCTTGCTGGCGTTATGTTTGAAACTTATGTTAAACTAATTGAAACTTAAGTTTCTCTCGGTGTGTGGCGCTATAGATGTCGCCTAATCTATTTTAATAATGTGATGGCTTAGCAAAGGAGCTATAATAATGCGGTTCTTTTTTTGAGATGAACTATTTTATAAAAACAATGTACATGTTGTACATTTCATCATCATCAGCCTGTATGCATCCACTTTTTTCTGTATATCACTTCTCCCTGTCAGTGGCTGTTCGCATCCATTTAATGCACATTTCAAAACAATTTGAATTATAATAAGTTAAGGATAATGTAGAAAAATGTAATTATACTAAATTATTTATTCCCTTTCAGATCCGCACTTTCAGTAAGTACACTTCGTTCCAAAGGGCCAAAGTGATAAGAGATAAGAGGACGAACAAGAGCAAGGGTTTCGGCTTCGTCAGCTTCCGAGAGCCACAGGACTTCATCAAGGCCATGAAGGAAATGGACGGTAAGAGACTACTTAGAGAACATACATACATATGTAATTATAATTGTACCAATTAACTGAGCGTTGACTTTCTCGTGATACGTGGACGTTGAGTTACTAAAGATGTTTGTAGTTAGTTATTTTTAAACACTCGCGATTTATACTCATTTTATTAATTATGTGAGACCGGGTCAAATCACGATAAATTTATAAAGATATGTGATTACCTTTATTTTGCCCGACGTTTCGACCCAGTTGCATAGGCCGTGGTCGCGGGAAGACTAGCTTTAGTCTCAGCAAATGTGTTTGTAGTTGTTGGTAAGTCTAGCTTCTACGCATAAGGTTTAAAGCATGTGCTATGTTTTGGTTAGAATAACAAAATGAAAGTACCAGTTCTCAATCACTGAATTTAAGAAATGTTAGGTGATGGTGATGAATGTATGACTGGTCTGGAATGGTTACTGGCTGCCTCGCTATCAAACGTGAATATTGTGAAGGCCGTCCATTCAAAATTAAACATAAAACACTTGAACAGGGTAATTTAGTCTGGTCCTAGATCTACTAGCATCGTAAATTCATCTTTGGGAATATTTTATTTTATAACATGCCTTCGAAATTTCGGAGATGGGCATTCAAGCCTCTGACTACCCCGCCATAATAAAAAAGGGAGTGTGTATACACAAGTCGTGAAGCGTATGTATGTATGTATTTTATAAACGTTACTGTTTTCGATCATGTTCCATGCGTAATTTGTAATATTTTATTTAAACATACAGTTACGGAGCATGTTGCTAACCATACATAAAGGTTGACCATTACTGTATTTGAATCTTTAATTATTCCAGGTCGCTACGTAGGCAGTCGGCCCATTAAACTCCGGAAGAGCACGTGGCGAAACCGCGCCTTAGACGTGGTGCGGAAGAAGGAAAAGGAGAAGGCGGCTCTCCTCTCACAACTCATGGCTGCTAGTAAAGGACTTTAAGGGTCTACACTACGATAGGGTACATGTAAGGTGATGATGGAATGGATTGCGAGTTTTGTAGGGAACTGAATAGAATATTGAGGAATGTGGTGTAAAGGTAATGTTGAATTCGGTGGTATAAGTAAGAAAAGGAGATTAAATGTTGCATTGGGTAGTAAAAAAGAGATGTTGAATGATGGAATTTAGTATATAGAGGAATGTGGTGTTAAGGTAATGTTGAATTGGATAGTAAAAAAGGGATGTTGAATGATGGATTTGAATTGAATTGGTACATTTTGAGTTCGATCTTTGAAAAATTTATTGCTATGTCTCTTAATGTTGATTTCGATGAGAAAACCATTGTATAAATGGATTTGAGACTCGATATTATGATAAGAACAATGAGTATCAAATACTGAATGAGTCAAAAGTTACGAAGCAACACTAAAAAAGGTTACTAATAAAATGTTTGTTCCTGAAAGGTTGTTTGGATATAAGTCATGTAGTTGTAAGTTTAGGCTGTAAGTTAGCGTGTACAAAATTCAATAGTGGAATGTAAATACTTTCTGAAAAGGGAGATATATATATATATATCGCCCCGAAAAAAGGTTATTTTGGAAATACCTATAACATTCAGCTTCTAAGCAAAGTTCTAATGATGTTAGTTAAAGTGATTCACAATTTATATTACTATCCTAGATCTGTAAAGTTCTTCTTCAATCTTAGTAATTCTGTTTATTCAAAATTAAGTATTTGTGTATATATGTATTTCATTATTATGTAGCTGTTAACAAAGCGTAACATTGGCAAAAGTATGTTAGTTTTTATGATTTTCATCCGCATTACTTACTAAATGTAATCCCGTTTTGTTTGTACAAATAAAGAAATTCATTCAAATACTTTGTTGTTTTAATTTAAACTACATACACCTCACACGCCTTTTTTACGTACAAAGATATCCTGCAACTCTCGGGGTAGTATTTAATCTACATAACCTATTTATCTTTGTCCCTTATCACCTGTATTCTTCTCTTGTAACATTTTATTTATATTAGTTATTTTTTTTATTTATGTCATGGACATCATTATTTACGTTGTCATACCGTAAAGATGCCATATTGCTTAATTGTCAAAATAAGGCGCCAAAAAAATAAATAAAACTAAAGCTCTCTACACACTATATATTAAACTACAAAGCTCCATCACTGTCGTAACTTTTCCTTCGTCGAGCCGCCCTGAGTCTTACTAGTGGCCTGGGGCGGTTTCTTGGTGGTACTTTCTCAGTGGTCGCGGCTAACGCGTACATGTGGTCCAAACAGCATCTAGTGTCGCCGTCTGTTGAGTTGTTGACGGGACAAAATGGCGCCGAGAACTCTTCAACGCAATACGCGCCGGATGCACTGAAATTTAAAGATTTAATCAAAGGGTGCCTTCACTATATTTACACTCACATCGACTGAACTGTCTCTACTTTTTGTGAAATACGAGTACATATTACAGTCACAAACTCATTTTTTGGAGATAAAAGATCAGACTCAATATATCTTTCATCATCTTAAATATTACTATTGGATTTGTTATAAAATAAAGTGCAATCTTGCTAATAGATAACCATTGACTTATACCCATTAACCTCCATTTCTTCCTTCTTTCCCCATATAAGAAGTTAGATCAAATCACTAAAACACGCGAAAATCGATGTATCTTTGCAACTATTACGAATGAAACTTAAAATAATACTCACGTCATAGGCGTAGTCTGCCCCAGAGGCACGGGCAGCGCAGAAGCCCTAGCCGGGGGCACCCTGACAGAGCACCGCCTGCCACAGGGCACGGCTGCACGAGGAGTGAACAGGCTCTCGGCCTGGTAGCAGATGGACCAGATATGGCTGCATAGGGCTTCGTCTGGTAAGGAAGAGTGGAGTTAATTTGGAAAGTTAAAGGCAGACCGACTATGTATTTTCAAAATCAAAATCTATTTATTTGTGAAACATGTGTACAAAAGATCTTAATCTAAGTTAAAGCGTATCAACATCGGCCATCGGCGGTGGTCTGCCGTCATGCATCGGCATACAAGTTAATTATAAAAATGTCAAAATTAAAATTACATTGCAATTTTTATTAAATTTTATTTAATTTTGATCATACTACGTAACACATTGACTCCTTTAATACCTTCCGGAGTGGATGGAAAATCAGAAGAACATCATCTCGATAAAAAAAATTATGAGTAATACAACCCTGTTGATTATCTTGATGTTACAAGCTGTAACGAAACGTAGGATAAGTAATTTCGGGTGATGCACTCGATATTAAATGGTACAGTGAGTAACACAAGCTAACAAACCAACTACACATTCTACTTACTCAACGTATCCTCACAAAATGGCTGACTCCTGCCTCCGTTCAAACAGAAGTCCGCGTGTCCTAGTCTAGTGGCCTCTCCATATCTGCCTGCGTTTGTATGTAGGACGTGCACGGCCCTCGCATCGCCTGGGTCTAAACGTAGGGCTGGGGCTGACCTGATTAAGGGTCTGGCTGGGTCCAAACCTGGAAAAAGGATTAAGGTATAGAGGTACGTAAGGTATGGGATCAAAATAGAATGCGTAGCATGATAATGTACGTTTTTGTTCCGTTTATAATGATTGAGGCCTTTAGCAAAAGTCAACTTTTCCAATTATAGTACACAAATATATTAGTGGTATTAATTCCACGGTAAAAATGATCGAATGACTAAAGAGACTTGAGATTCAGTCCACCTGAATAGTGGAAGAAGAAAGCATATACATATATGAACGTAGACATTATAATTATGTACCTGCACATAAATTAATCATCTAATTTGAACTTGAAAATGTTTCCTACTTATGCATAATGTTTCTTTAATTCCAAATATGTTATTTACATGTTGTTAACAACATTATGTGTGTAAAAAAAACTTTGTGTACGTGTGCATGTTATCGTGACATATACTTATATTTTTATAACTTTTGTAACTCACCAATAATCCTATGCAATCTAAACGTCAAATAATTCGCCATTATCCCGCAGAGATGCGCTCCTAAAGAGTGTCCTACACACGTCAGTCGATCAGGTCTTAAGCCAGCTCGTCTCAGTAAGGCTAGGGACTCTGCAGTGCATCTAGCCACTGGTCTGAGGTTGTGTACTGCCGCCACATAGCAAGGGGGTTGGCACATAACCCCCCAGTCCAGCATAATCACGTTGTAACCTCCGCGGCGGATGTAGGCTGTAAAAAAGGCGATATGTTATATATAATCAATGATTATGAAGATACTCGTATACGAGAATTTTCCAATAATCGTACAAATATATTCACGCCTCTACCATGCAATAAGATCAGTAAACGTTATCCTCTCCTGAATCGCTCCTGTCAAATCTCTCTAAACTTACTCACATACGGTAACTTTCATGCATAATCTATTCCTTCGTTACGTGTACCGCTTTACTCCGAGTATATCATGAGAAGCTTTTTATCTAATCAGGCTATGTAACGAAAAGTTGAAAGGCTATGAAAAGAGGATTTTTATAGATTATGGCCATATGTCTGCCTACCCTTCTGTAGGGGGAAAGGGCGTTGTGTATATCTATGTATGTATTAAGACAACGTATGTACGTTAATTTTTATATTTCCTTGAACCCTTGCGACATCTCGATTTCATGCTATTGCACTCCAACTCAATCTTAGGACTACTAAACACTGCTTTTCAGAGCCTGTCGATCGATGTCATAACAACCACTTAGAGGTCATTGTCGTTCCAGTAGACCGCGCGAGAAAGTCGTGTGAAAACCAATTTCCTAAGTGAGAGTGAACTGGTTCAATCAACTCACATTAATAATAACACCAATGCGTACTTATGTAAGTGGAGTAAGGGAAAACATTGTGAATAAACTTATTATAGCTTAGGAGTTGCATAGATACAAATCATTGGCCCGTGTTAGCCGTGTCGCAAAGTGAATGCTAACTTAACCTTTGTTCCTCACAACTATTCCCGAAACCAGAGGTCAAATCGAACTTACTTTTCATCACCTCGTCAGCTTCCTACTTATTAGGTGATATTCCCTATCTGCTTGTACATGCAACACTGATTTAAAGAGTAGTCGGAAGATAACTCTTGTAATGTGATACGCAAATTGCGTAAGAAAAATGTTTGTTGGTACTTGTTTCGGCTAGAGATCGAATCTAAAACTTAGTATCCTGTGTTCTACCATTAGAACTACTAGTACATCGGATTGAACATTATTGTAAAATTGATTCTCTTACAATATTCCTCAGTGATTTCTGTACCATTTCGCAACGAAGGCTTACTACAAAGAATTTCCCACGAGACATGCGTTATGTGACACCAAAGTCTTATCTAATTATTAACATAACTTTACTACAACCGTAAAACTTTACTGCAGCTGTGATTAATGATCCGAAAGGAATATTATACTAGAATAGGAATGACAAAAGAATGATAACTAGCTGCCATTCTTCCAAGGATGTTCAATTAACTTACTAAGAAACATTAAAAAACACTTCTGTTTTCTGTATTCCCAATAGCTGAATTCCTAGAACATATTGATTTCGTAAATAATTTAATAAATGTTGCGATTTCATTTGTTGAGATTTAGTAATAACTAGATCGGTCGGTGTATCATAATGTACATACGTTTCGTTTTTTTATGCATCGCATTAGCACAGATAATATAATTTAGGTTAAGTCCCGTATAGATTGTTATTAAAAATGTTAAATAAACGTATTACAGCTAAATTTGATCGGCCATCATCCAAAACCATCAACCCCTTAATCACTTCCACAGGCCGAAAACCTCTTATAACATTGCCATACACCACCTTGAAACTCCAAGTAAACCAATGTGTTACCATCTCTCAGCACCACGATGGGTAGCGTGTCATCTCCGCCAGCGTACCCGTGAATGAGAAGGATGGTCTCGTGCGAGGGGTCCCAACTGCTCTGACGCAGCCAGTCCTCGCTGGTTAAGTCTATCTGGGAACAGAAATAAGACTATAAACAAACGACCACCGTGGCGCGATTGGTTAGCCACCTGAACGCTAATCGTGAGGTCCCAAAGATTCCCGGTGGAAGTAGAGTTAAGAATTATGCTTTTCTTCTGCTGTCCAGTTTGGTCGTTGATTATAGATGCTATATATGTATTTATCTATATATAATGAGTATATATTTCTTAAATATACGTTGACTAGTACCCTTAACACAAGTCTTAAATGAACTTACCAAGGGGCTAGTTTAATTGGTGTAATAATGTCCAAATATTATTAAATTATTATTATACATAACATACGCTTCACGACGGGGGATGTAAGGGGGCACTCTATCACCCTAGTGCCCCAAGCCAACCTCACCTGCCCGTGGTGCATCCTGCTGTCCAACGAACGAGGCTCTGGCGACCGACAAATGGCGGTATAACCATTTCGTAATCAAGCGTGGTTAAATGCAACAGACCAGTGACGGGCAGCAGCGTCACTGGTGCGAAGACCTACGTTCTGCGCTCACCAACCCGCCTGCCCAGCGTGGTGAGTAAGGGCAATACCCCCCATGAAAAAAGCAAGAAACACATGGCCCCCAGTTCCCGGTCGCCCTACTATTCCGGCCCACGGCAGGGGTCTCGGTTACGGTAGGGCAGGGGGTGCTAAGAATCCCCGGGTTACCGACAGCTGCCACAAATTGACCCTGGCGACGTACAATGGACGCAGTCTACGGCTGGACGAAAGCCTGGCGCAGCTGGAAGTGGAACTGACGAATTTAAGGTGGCATGTTCTGGGGATATCGGAGGTCCGAAGACCTGGTGAGGACACCATTACCCTAGAATCAGGCCATCTGTTCTACTTCCGGGAGGGCGACCAGAGGTCACAGGGTGGCGTAGGTTTTCTCGTCAACAGGGTTCTCCGTGACAACGTGCTGGAGGTTTCGAGTGTGTCGACCCGGGTAGCGTACCTTGTACTGAAACTGACCAAGAGATACTCTCTTAAGGTCGTGCAGGTATATGCGCCGACGTCGGCATACTCAGACAGTGAGGTCGAGGTGCTTTATGAAGATATCGCCAAGGCGATGCATAACACCACCAAGACCCACTACACCGTTGTCATGGGGGACTTCAATGCCAAAGTGGGAGTGCGCGAATGCGATGAATCGCGTATCGGAGCGCACGGGGTTGGATGCAGGAATGCCAGAGGGCAGATGCTGGTCAACTTCCTGGATAAAGAGGGGCTGTTCTGCATGAACACATTCTTTGAGAAAAAGCCCCATAGGAAGTGGACCTGGCAGAGCCCAGATGGTAGGACGAAGAACGAGATCGACTTCATCTTGGCAGACAGGAAGTACGTGTTCAGGGATGTCTCAGTGGTTAATAGGTTTAAGACCGGCAGTGACCACCGCCTAGTGAGAGGCACCCTGAATTTCGACTTCAAGGCCGAGAGAAGCCGATTGAGACGGTCCGT
The DNA here is from genome assembly GCA_030578115.1 of Leucoptera coffeella. Taxonomy (NCBI): domain Eukaryota; kingdom Metazoa; phylum Arthropoda; class Insecta; order Lepidoptera; family Lyonetiidae; genus Leucoptera; species Leucoptera coffeella. Next base: position 67,011 of record JAMBLF010000834.1, on the reverse strand, counting down.
TCTTCGCCCAACGATGCTCCAATCCGTGCATGGCTCTGAAGCGTTCCAGCTGGAACTGCGCAATCGCTTCGAGGCACTGGATACCACGGCAAGTGTTGACGAGAGCCTCGATGATGTGGTGGGGGTACTTCGCGAGGTGGGTCAGAGATGCTTCAGGTGAGGGCGAGGCAGCCGAAAGTCTAAGCTCTCAAGCGAAACCCTGGAATTGATGCGGATTCGACGTGAATTGCCAGAGGGAGCTTCGTCAGATACCCAACGTCTCAATAAGACAATCCGGAAATCGGTGAGACGCGACCTCCGTAGCTACAATGCGCAACTCATTCAAGAGGCCATTGAGCAAAATCGGGGGTCGAAAGTCTTCAGCAAAAGAATGGGTACATCTAATCTGACGAAGCTGAAAACCTCAGAGGGCAGAACCGTCACTTCAATTCCGGGGATTCTAAACGAGGTTGAGGGCTTTTACGGCCATCTATACGCCTCGCATGCCCCGAAGCCTCCACCCGATGCGAACGACCCAAGAGCCACATTGGTGCGCCACTACACTGATGATCTCCCGCTCGTGGACGAAGACGAAATTGGGAGCGCTCTCAAACAACTTCGAAATGGGAAGGCTCCCGGCGAAGACGGAATAACCTCTGAGCTTCTAAAGGCGGGAGGAGCTCCAGTCCTGCAGAAGCTCAAGCACCTGTTTAATTCCGTCATAGCTAATGGGACTACCCCGACGGCGTGGAGTGGGAGCGTGGTGGCCTTGTTTTTCAAAAAGGGAGACAAGGCCCTATTGAAGAATTATAGGCCTATCGCGCTCCTAAGCCACGTCTACAAGTTGTTCTCGAGAGTGCTCACAAATCGTCTGGCCTCAAGATTTGACGCCTTCCAGCCGCCGGAGCAGGCCGGATTTCGAAAAGGTTTTAGTACCGTAGACCACATCCACACAGTGCGGCAGGTTATACAGAAGTCTCATGAGTATAACCAGCCGCTGTGTCTTGCCTTTGTGGACTACGAGAAGGCCTTCGACTCCATCGAGATCTGGGCTGTTCTGGAATCCTTGCAGCGATGCCAGGTCGATTGGCGTTATGTGCAGGTGTTGAGGAGCCTATACAGCGTGGCATCGATATCTGTTCAAGTCCAAAACCAAAAGACAAGTCCTATACAGTTGCTCAGAGGAGTGAGACAGGGGGATGTCATATCCCCGAAACTGTTCACGAACGCACTGGAGGACGTCTTCAAAACTCTGGATTGGACTGGGATGGGTATCAATGTCAATGGCAGATGCCTCACGCACCTCCGCTTCGCTGACGACATTGTCGTAATGGCGGGGTCGCTGCAGGATTTGCAGGGAATGCTGCACAGTCTTAACGCTGCCTCACGGTCGGTCGGTCTCCGGATGAACTTGGACAAGACGAAAGTCATGTTCAACGAACTCGTTGTCCCGGGGCCGATCACGATCAGTGGAGAGGCGCTCGAAGTGGTCCAGGAATATGTTTACCTGGGCCAGGCTCTGCAAATGGGTAGGGACAGCTTCGAGCGTGAGATTTCCAGAAGAGTGCAGCTGGGCTGGGCAGCATTCGGGAAGTTGCGTCATATCTTCTCGTCGCCACTACCGCAGTGTCTTAAGACCAGGGTTTTTAATCAGTGCGTCCTACCTGTAATGACGTACGGTGCCGAGACGTGGAACATGACGGTCGGGCTGGCTCACCGATTACATGTCGCTCAGCGAGCAATGGAACGTTCGATGCTGGGTATCTCGTTAAGGGACAGAGTCCGGAACGAGATTATCCGGCAGAGAACCAATGTCGTAGACATTGTCTATCGATGTTGCAAGCTGAAGTGGCAGTGGGCCGGTCACGTCTGTCGCAGAACCGACGACCGTTGGAGCAAGGCGGTTCTCGAATGGCGACCGCGTCTCGGTAAACGTAGTGTAGGACGCCCCCCTGCCAGGTGGACTGATGACCTGAAAAAGGTCGCTGGTAGTGGTTGGCTGAGGGCCGCGAGTGATCGTGTTTTGTGGCGTTGCCTTGGGGAGGCCTACGTCCAGCAGTGGACTGTCATAGGCTGATTGATTGACGCTTCATGACTAGTTCATGCATACTCCCTTTTTTATTGTGGTGGGGAAGTCAGGGGCACTGGCTATTATTGGTTGTATACATTTATACACAAAAAGACATTGTATCTTCAAGGTTCAGCCCACTCTGAATGGGATTAAAGGACGTGAATGTGTATGTATGTATGTACACAAAAGAAAAACGTCTTTGTACCCTTATATGGTAGTGAGAAATTGTTTTGTCCGCCGTAATTGTGGAGGTAGTAATTCTATAAACTTACTCGTATGGAAACATCTATTAATTAATTAGATAGTCAGAACCAAATGTGCGAGATGAAAAGTCGTATCGCTATTTACAAGCAGATACGAAAAATGGGTAGATTTCCTACCATAATAAACACATACCCTAAGATAATTGGTTACAAAATTACAATAATAACATATTAATACATATATGTACTAGTAAATTATATTCATTTCAGGGAGGATTAAATTTAAGAGACAATGTGTCTTAAAGCCGTTTTTATTTGTCATAAGAAAAATCGTGATGGTAATAATTACTAAATAAATTCCATTTTAATAACAATAATACTAAATAACTAGAGCTGTATGCAAATTCTAGTATGGGAGGTTACTATAATGCTAACTAGCTTACAGACATACACAAATTGGGTGATGCTTTGCAACCAGTCTCCATTATCTCACATGATATCGCAGCTTCGATAGGTAAGCTAAACGTGAATGAGGAGATATAGTTTTTTTAAGTTGTCCCAGTATATCTATATACTCGTACAGATCTCATGGATTTATTCACTTTGGACATACATACATATAATTTTCAATAAAACGAATGCTATTTCACAGCATGACATTTTCTAATAGTATACTATATTCTTATATAAATAATAGGTTCTCTTGATCTCTCTGTAGGAAAATTTGTGTTAACACATATACCAGTACAATACATACGTACTCAGGATTGTTTAATAATGAACTTGGGGTCTCGAAATAAATAATGAATGAGCGTAACCGCCGTTCCTAATACGCCAACTACAGGCCGAGTAACAGTAATTCGGTCGCATTTTTCATACGCGTGATTTGAATGAGAACATTACAAAGGACTAAGGTACTAGGAGTCAATGGAATCTATTCGCGATGGGCTAGCAACCTGTTACCATTATGACATTACGACTCCAATATTCATGATAAAAGTGACCTAGGAGATATTACATCTCCGAGGTTCTACTCACCCAGAAAGGGATTAAAAAACGTGAATGTACATGAACATACATATCACTTTTATCCTAAGCAAGGTAGGTTGAAGTTCAGATGTCAATTTCAGATATTTCTAAATTGAGTTATCACATAATTATATGGTTAAAGAAGTAGCACCCAATATACAGGTGGTATACCATGTCACAATAACATTGACAAATAAAGTTCTTAAGTAAGGGTTTACGGTACGCTAAACATGGTGAGGAAACCTACTGTATCCTAGGAATACCCACGCAATAGTCATCGACTGTATACTACGACATACTCATATGACTATCTGTCATATATCCAATCATTAGTGAGGCTAAAAATTATGAGAAAATCAACCTGTTCCCCGAACAGGTAGTAGTTAGTGCTTGTAAATGGCGACATGGCTGACCACCTGTCAAATTGAGTACTGACTATTTGGTCAACAGGTGGGTTGGAGGTGGCCATAGAATTACATTACATCTCCGCGGTTGCGGCGATGCAAACCTGAACCTCTGACTACCCAGTAAGGGTTAATGGTCATAAACGCGTTTGTTTTTGTCGATTGTAATGCCTTTGTGATAAAAAGTTACTTTTTGCAATAGACAAGCTATCATTGAAAATCTTCTTAAATTTCTTACAGATCTTTAACAATAAGCTAATTGTGATAATAGGTTTTCCAATTACTTTTGTCCTATTCACTCGGGTATTTAAGGGTATATGACTACCAATTCCTTCTCCTGGCATGCTATAAGAATCGATTCTATACAACTATAGGCTAGCAAACCTATCACCAATATTCCATACATCTAGTAATATTTAGACATATAATACGACCCTAATACATCAACTTACAATTACCTAAAGAGATATTTTACCTCACAGAAGAATTTAAGAACACGTTTATATACATACATACATACGCTTCACGACTTGTGTATACACACTCCCTTTTTTATTATGGCGAGGTAGTCAGAAGCTTGAATGCCCATCTCCGAAATTTCGAAGGCTGTTTAAGTATGGGTCATTCAAAGCCCGCGTGATATTTAATTAATTCACTAGATAGACAGCACCCAACGTGATAGGTAGTGAACCGTACCGCCGTATATAGGCACTGACTATTACCTATTCTGAGGGATAGGCAGGTTTCCTCACGATGTTTTCCCTCACCGTTATATTTATTAACTTTATATATATATATATATATATATAATCCACTCACCACATTCTTGTAAGGTTCAGCTTCGGTGTACAAGTGGAACTTGATGTCTGGGTCAGGACACACGTCCTTCTCTCGTCGCCACACACAGTCTTCGAATGTAGCGTTCATCAGGGTCTCATTGTGGAGTAGCAGGGCTTCCTTGATAGGATTCCGTTGCCCTGTCGCGAAACCTGACGTGCCTGGACATATGATAGATAGAATTTAGTCCCGTGCTAGTCTATTGTTGAAAGTAATTATCTCGTTTTGGGAATGTCGTGAGAGGTTTAGGGTTTTTTTTTAAGAAATGGTCACTTACAATATTTTTGTTAAATAGGTATATTTATTTATTTAAAGGAAACAAAACAGTAACAAACCAGTTAAAGATACAGTAATCAAAAATATATGCTTAAATAATTAAGTTTATTACATTAAATATGTTTCACTGAGAACAAAAACAGACAAATTATAAATAATGACAAAAACAAAAAGAAAAAATAGAGGCTATATAGGTAGCAACTACGTTATATTGTTTTTCTTTAAATCTATTAATGTTTTCAAGAATTCTAAACAGTGTCCCTTTATAGGTGGACAGGGCACAGAATATCACTTCAGTTACGGTTAACACTATCGGGGTTTTGAAGAAAATAAGCATATTGATCACAGGTTAAGAAACCACTGTTCTTTAAATTTTAATTATTCGTAGTAAATTGGTCTTATGATATGCCGGAAAGAGATAACTATCGATAGAGTTTTTAAATAAACCCTTAAAAATAGGACCTACAATATTTCGAACACATTTAACTATAATACACTAAACGTAATAAAAATACACACAATATTAATTGAAACCTCAATTTAGATTTCAAATTAATAATGAAAAACGATAAACAGTTCAAAACTAATCTAAGACTTAGCTTCGATTCTCAACTGACCACTATCTTCTAAGCAACAAAAGAAAAAAACTATCACCGTATACAATAGTGATGTGCCAACATTTAGCAACACCTAAATAGCGATATTGGTTCACGTACCGTAAAATATCGTAGCAAGCAGCACCGTGAGGCAACCCACGTGTGACCACATCCTTACGGCGTAACGTCTGAATGCACTGTGCCTGTGGAAACTCTGTTCCACTGATACTAGGTGAAGGTAGGGTGTGTTTGTTTGTATTATGGAGTTTTCCCGTACTGAAAGACTAACTTACCTAAAGACTGGTCTGGTCTGTGCCAAAAGTGACTAAGTAGATAATACAATGCCTGAAAGGTTATAATATATGTTTGAGATATTTGTTATGTTACTGTTGTCCTGTCTAACTTGATTGGCTTAGAAGTTGTGAATGTTAGTTATTTATTGTGTTGTTACATTATGCAGGCATTGTATATTTACAGTATATTATTTGGCTATAATTAATTCTCATCCGTAAGTCATGAGCTGATAGAACAGGTGTATTCGTTAAGTATAACAACTTCAGGCAAACGTTTTCAACACTATAATTTAACTATTATGTATTAGGCATTTACTTACTTATTCTAATTTTCCCAAATCACATAAATTCAAAACAACGCTATATCGATGTTCAATTCATCCATTTGCAAAACGACATGTTCTTAATATTTCCCATCAGTACTTAGGCAGAGCCGGTAACAATAACTAGTGTGAAAATCACGCACATTGGTGGGAGTAAGGATAGTAACACTTGCACTGTTCATAAGCCTGTGCGGAGCCTTTCTAGATGCTTCCATGTTGTGACAGTGGTAGATTAGCGATGCATATTACCCGCATTGGTATAATTATGCCTAGATAAAATGGAACACGAAAATTGAGTAATTCTGGAATAATTTTTTCAACTTAATTTTATTACAAAGGTTAATGACGTGCATAGTAATCAGAAATTTGAAAGACCAGCTTCAGTTCGGACCTGATAAAGTACTGTTCCATCAGTGAGCTAATGCTTAATGTCACAATTGGTGACGATATCACCTATGTTATTACCTGTTTAAAGTGATTCGCAGGTTGCCTCAAATAAACGCCTGTTAAATGATAATATCTTAAATATTTTTTTGGTGACACTTGCTAATTTGTTCAGACAGGAGTAAGAATTATTTAATAAGTCAATGTAAGTCTATTGATCACATTTGCTATTCCAGAATAGGTGGAACAAATATCTGGATTCTCATAGTCAAGTTATAGTGTTATGATGTATCATATAAATGTATCTTACCTTCATACGTAGACACATATAAGTAGATACACTCAGATTCTTCGATCACTTTCGGTTAGACAAAGAGAGATATTATTAGAATATCCTTGATCTCTTTAACCATAACTATCGGGGATGTGTTTTAGCCACATATATATTTCTATGTAAACACTACGTACTATGGGACTATGTTAAATGTTTGAATTGTTTACGTTGTATATTTGTTTATGTTTGTATCCTTTACAGAATAAATAAGTTTATTAATACATACTTAAAAATTATAATGGCATTTCTAAACTCTTTTGCGTATTTGAAATTTAACGATCAATTTTTGCGCGTACTTACTGCACTCTTCTTGTACATTTTTTGAAAATACATACTCATAACCTTTTGGTAGGTTCGTATTAACTCAAGGTGCTTCACTTATTTACCTTCCCATGGCCAAGATTTGGCTACTCCATTGTTGCTAACAAAAAGACGGTGATTATGTTTGCTCGGTAGAGTAGGATTCGATAGTCAATGGCTTCCCTGACGCTATGTATATGAACAGCGCTATGTAACGGGCTGTTAGGCTAATTTCTTACGTTCTTTAGCCCTTTTTGTGTAAGCAGTTTTCGGTAATAATATTAAATTTTCGACAATCGTTATTTATTGTGTAATCGTTACACTAATTTCTAAAGTTTCTACTATTGTAACTGAATTGAATCTGGAGATTCAACACAGGTGTCTACTTGGCGATATGATAGCATCTATATGAGATCTAATTGTTTATCAACATTGGGTTGGACTGCTCTTGCTTGGCAGAGACGCTCAACAGGTTTACCATTGTGGCATTATTTAATAGGTACCTAAGTATTACACTATACTTACACATGTATAAAGGTGAATTGAAATACAGTTAATTAACGCATGGCAATCATTGTTTCTTATCATTATAATGAAATTGTCTATAGCTTATTTCTTACTACGTATTTACAACGTAATACACGTATGCTTATATTTTATATACAGCGGTAAGAAGAGACTTATAGTCTATGATCCCGGCACGTGTCACGTTCATATAGAGTCTATAATTACCATTTATTTTTTTAACATTAATTGCCAGGAGTTTACTCAGTTCTATGTCAATGTAGGACCACATAATTACTGCATTTAGCAAAGGCAGCGCTGCAAAGGTGCAAAGTTAATCGCCCCATGAGCAGAGGCCCCTGCCTTTGCGCAGGTGAGAGGCGGCCATAGGAGGGAGCGAGAGGGCAGACGGAGCCTCCGCAGGTAGCGAAGGCTCTCCTCTCCGCGCCTCAGTGAAGCCGCGGCCGAGGCCAGTGCCACTCGTCGCCCCACGCCCCGCAACGCACTCACACGAACACTCCAATCGGATTATCACACATTACCTCACACACTGGTGGACAAACGCGATAAGAGTGAACGACACAATTAGTTGCCCAGTTCCAAGTGCATGCGAGCGAACATTGCGCGACGGAAGGAGCTAATCCGATAAAGAGCGCTGCATTCTCGAGCGAACGCCTTAGAAATAAACCCGGAGCATGGAAAGTGCACGCTCCGTCTGAGTGCGCCCACGCTGCCCACGCCCGCGAATGCTACAATGTCAATCAATCAGAATACGGGTCAGAGCAAGCCGAGACAACTAGGTAAACAGGCCCCGGAGCAGGTCAATTTCCCGCCACGGTACCAGCCGCCGCCGTCGGCCGCACCGAAGCTCCCCACAGCCGACGCGGCCGCCAAAGAGTTGAAAGCGCCGTACGCGCACAAGAGCGTCGACCCCAATAAGATCCACTATCCGATCGGAGGCGCGAGCGGCCCCTACCCGCCCGGAGCGATCGCCTTCGCGAAATATTCGCAGGGCTACTCGGCAGGATATCCGCAGCCCCCCGGCACCATACGGGTTCTGAGGCCTCCGCCATCGGAAGAAATCATCACTAAAGCGATCGTGCACGAGCCAGTGGACCCAACAGTGAGGGCTCGCAGCGCCGACGACACGCAGCGCACTCAGAGGAACCTCGACGAGGAGCAGATACACCGGAGGTCTGCAGACATGCTCAAGTTCGCGAAGCGAGGAGAACCCGACAGCGCCAGGTCCTCAACGGATCAAAGGAGGCAGGTGCAAGCGCTGTTGGAGGAAGTGAAAACGCTCAAGGAGGAAAACCGACGACTAGGTGAGGACAATCAGGAGTTACGTGACTTGTGCTGTTTCCTCGACGATGATAGACAGAAAGGAAGAAAACTAGCCAGAGAGTGGCAGAGATTCGGAAGGTACACGGCCTCGGTTATGCGTCAAGAAGTGTCAGCCTACCAAAGCAAGTTGCGGGAACTAGATGACAAGCAACAAGAACTGATACGCGATAACTTGGAACTGAAGGAGTTGTGCTTGTACCTGGACGAAGAACGAGAACGAACCGTGTGCACCAACTGCGGAAGACCTGTGGGCCGGGAGAGGGACGACGGAGACGGCAGCAGCAGCGGCACCAACGCGGAAGAGGTGCCGAGGGCTCCACCCGCGCCCTTGCATATTTCCCACCCACAGCTCGCAGAAAGGACGGTACAATACGTCAGAGACTTGGAACAGAAAGTTCGCAGGTTGGAGGCGGAGAAAGGCATGAACGGCGCGCTGAGTGACCGGCCCGAAGCGGTCGTGAGGGCTTTGCAGGTCCTCGAAGTGAGGGAACGAGTGGAGAGGGAGAGACGGCGACCAGCCCCCGATCTCGACCCTGGGGAACAAGCGCTCGTGAGGGAGATGTGCAACGTGGTGTGGGGCAAACTGGAGGACGTGCCTCCGCAGGCCCCGCCGCGCTAAAACTTATGCTAATGCAGCGATGGAATGTGGTAGTGCGTCTGACTCGAACGAGGTTACGTTCCCATGGCCCCTCGTCATCGAAAGCCAACTGGACCGACGATCTCCGTTCATAAGTGAAATGGTGATAGCTTTCCAATCGACTCGAGCATCGCATGGAGACTGGATGTGCTTTCATTGGATTTTGAAGTACAAAAATAGTGTTAAGTGCCTTGTAATGAAAGTTAATTCACAAGTATTTATTATACCTTAGTGATAGTTACTTTTAAGCTTGTTGAAAGTCAATGAGGCTACGCAAATGAAACACTTGCCCTACTAAGGTTTGATTTTAAGCCTAAGCCTTGCCGCTGCCTTGCATTTACAGATGATACTAATGTAAACTATTTTCGCATTTTTAAATAGTATAAAGTTCATTTTGAAATTATTGTCTAGTCAGGAAACGTACAGTTTGCAAAAGAATTTGTTGGGACCTATAATCCTAATGTAGCCCGCTATATTTTATTAATTTATTTGGAAATTGTTACATAATTTTATTTTAATGTATGTAAGAATAAATGCCAAAAGTACATGTAATTCTATTTTCATTTGTATCCTTCTTTAACTGCTGTACTCTTTAGCCATATTATCTACAAATAGGGTATGGTCGCCTAGCTGGCAATTATCAATATTCTTTTCATAATAATTATACCAATCAACAAACAAAAAGTTGATATCAACCTCTTTAGGATTTTTAAACGTCATACACCTATTATGTACATTTGAATGCTTACAACTTTAAGTAGACTTTCGCAAACTTGTTACACAATACAAAGTACCTTACAAGTCAATTACCTACGCATTCATCATTGTATATCCCTCACGTAATGTACGTTTTAAAACTATTGCTGTAAGTTGATGTCACAACAGATTACCATTAAAATTTGGTTTATTGTGTAACCGAAAATTGATATATCTAATTGTAAGAGATTACTAATATTACAATGTGCAACCGTAAAAGTAATGTACCTACATATAATCACGTTTCTACTTCTGAACGGGATAGGCAGATACTATTGACCGATCCAAGTTTGTTTGAGTTGACTTACTCTTTGTACTTGCCAAGTCTGTTATACTTAGCTTGACTCAGTACCACGTGGGTTGATACACAGTAAAAAAGTAAAGTAGTAAAAAGTGACATATGATATCTTATCGTTTATCCAAGGTTCTTTCCACCCCGAAAGGGACTAAATGAGGTGAATGAGAGTTATATGTAAGTATATATGTAGACACGATAGTTGTAGACGTATCAAGTTTCATTGTACGAGTATGTCAATCGCCTAAGCATCCCGCAACCATAGCAACCATCTGAGATAAACAACTTTGTATTGTTATTGTCTCAATTTGTATTTTCTTTGTTTTATATTCAAAACAATAACAAACTATGAGTGAGATAATTGCCGAAGAGAAAGGCGAGGTCGAACAAGATCTAGGGGTAAGGTGACTAACATATACATTACGACGATTTTTCGAGTAGAGTAGTAAGGTTGGGTAGTCTAGACCTATAAAAACACAGTTACGAAATGCATCGAATTATACGGTGAGGGAAAACATCGTTAGGAAACCTACCTGTTTGTCGAACAGGTAATAATTAGTGCTTGTAAATAGCGACATGGCTGACCACCTGTCACAGTGAGTAGTGACTATCTGGTCAACACGTGGGTTCGAGGTGTCCATAGAATTACTACCTTCGCAATTGCGGAGACGGAAACCGGAATCTCTGACTACCCCGCAAGGGTTAATGGTCGTGAATGCATTTGTCTTTTGTTTTGTCTAGACCACTCGAAATCTACTTTTTGCCAGACAGTCCAGTATCCAACATAACAGGTAGATAATAACCCTACCGAATTCCGACAGTAATGTAATCTTAGAAGGCAGGATTCATGAGAGAGAGAGAACTATATTATGATATACTAGTGATTGAGCTATTGCAATCCATGCTGCTAAAAAATGCTTGACCATTTCATTATAGTCTTGAACATGTAACGACAAACGCCTGTCAAATAAATTAAGCAATATTTTACAAGTGTGTTATATTGTAGGTCTACGTGGGTCACAGGAACAAAGATGGCGAGAGACACGGAAAAGCCTGGGCGATTTTGCCGAACGGTGATTTCTACACAGGATGTTATTCTAACGGAATGAGAGCTGGTCCAGGTCTCTATGTCTTCATGACTAACGGTGCCAGATACGAAGGGGAATGGCGGAAGAATTTAAAATACGGTGTGGGTTCAATGATTTACCCAGATGGATCTCGCTATGAGGGAGATTGGCGTTTCGATCAGAAGCAAGGTTTTGGAGCGTACTATTACCCGAACGGAGACATTTACGAAGGCGCCTGGTTCAAGGGGAAGCGGCATGGTTTAGGAACGTACTTCTACGCGTCCTCCCAGACTAAGTTTATGGGGACTTGGTTCGAAGGTCAGATTCAAGGGCCTGGGCAGATTGTGTACCCGAGGGTCCGTTTCCATGGCAACTGGACTAAGGAGAAGCCGAAGGGGGTTGGCTGTTTCACGTTCGACACTAATTGCATGCAGCATGGCTTCTATTTGCTGGTGAAGGAGATGCCTGATGAAGAAAACTTGGAGGAGGAAGAGATGAAGCCAGACACCCTCAATGAACACGCTGAAGAAGAAGAAGAGGTTGAGTTTGACGATACTCTAGGTAAGGCTATGTTATAAACTACCTCATAGTTCATATTCTTAGGTACGAAGAGATGAGATCTCAGTAGCAGTGAATGTCTTTAAAAAGAAGTTAACATTTTTAAGTTAGGGTGATGGTAGTTAGTGTATCATCCAACAGTTTTTATTGGGACTGTAAATAGAATCAATAGAACATTTCACAATAATATCATAACGACCCTGACAACTATGGGTAATGTCTAAATAATGATAAGTATGATATACTTACACATTACAACCATATCCTTACAGCTGAGTAGCCAGAGATCATTAATGTTCATTTATCCAGACCATGGAATACTACTTTCCTTCATTTACTTTGCCCGTTTCCTATATACTAATCAATATATACTGTATACTTGAGAATATGTCAGTTCATTATTTATATGTACTTGTCACACATACAGGGCCCTTACTCCTTTCGCACTCCACTATGTGCCAATGTGTCAAATTACGGCCACTAAAGTATTACTTTATCGCTACTGAAGTAATATTGTGCCTAAAATGCATGAGAGTAAGGCCCCAGTTTACTTGTCCCAAAAATATTAGCTCAGCCACCCTTTCCCTTATTTCCAGGTAAGGTAGCCGAATGGCGTGCCCGCAACATAACAGCGTACACTTCAGAATTCCTACCACCAGAGCCTATGCCCCTTCCAGTGGTGAATTCCGTCCCCTCTCTCATTGGAGACGATGTGGAGTGTGAGTCTTTGGTCTTCACACAACCCAGTGAGGTATTCGCGGAAGAGGAGGCGAGTGACACGGACTCTTGGCTGCGACACCGCCAGCAGTTCATTGAGGAGACAGTTGCGGAAGAATCCAAAGAAAATTCTAAGGAAGACTGATATTAATAATTGTGTTATTTGTTAGTAAAACTTTAAAGTATTAAATTGTCTATGTTGTTAAAGATGCCAGGGAAAGTAGATTTCTTAGATAACATATTGTCAGTTATATGATGAAACAGCCCAATGATGAATGGCTTTACTAGGATTCAAAATTAAACAGTTTTGAGTTTTCTTGAAAATCCTACGTATAACATGTCAAGAAAATTAGCACTATTCTCGTGCAATCATAGCACCAAACAATATTTGTAGTATATATATACATACACAAATCCCCATAGAAAGAAATAAATTTCAATACAATTTAAATATTTATTACAACTAAGGACATGTTTCAAGTAACAATTTTACCACATAGCACAAATTACATAAGTTAAATAGTTAAGTATACATTTAACACCAAATTTTTATCACAAAGATTGTCACTATAAACATAGCTGCTTAAATATGATAAAGGTTACCAAATATTATGCTTGTAGTTATGTCAAAGATACAAACAGGTTATTTATTTATAACTTTCAAAATTGTAATGGATATATTTTTCTAGTAATATGAGACAACAAGAATTTTATGCAGGTAATAATAAGAGCTCATTTGTGATAGGAATTCTATGAACATTGATAGTAATGATAAGCAATAATATACATATCCCATACACATCAATAAAATACAATAATAGTGACAGCTTTAAATACATTGAACCTTAAAATTACTAGTTTGTCCATGGAAACAATGTATTACTAAGAATATACAACCACTTATGAATGATCATAGAAAAGAAATTAAAGGCTTAGTAGGAGATACACAATGCATTAGGTAAATTTTTAACCTATTCATTATCTTGTAATTTATATGGAATTGTGGGACAAACTTGGTACTATATTATCTACTGTGTTTAAGTAGACAGTATAGTTAAAATCTTTAGTATACTTTCATTACACAAAATAAAGGTAAGAAATAAAATATTATACATTGTACTTGCAGCATAGCTGTTAAGTAGGGTTGGAAAGAGGACCAGCGCTACAGTGTGGCCACAGCAGTTGCTGATGCAGTACTCTTTCAGTCTAAAATACTAGTTGATTATTTTGGGACTTTTATTGTCTATGTGCATTGAACAAAGATGTTTCTCTCTTCAGCGAGTATAAGGGATATAAGAGCAGTGGCCACAAAACTAAACCTTGAGTCGCAACTTGAGATGAAAGTATTGAAGCATCATTTGGTTTTGTTTGTTTTAGTCCTTCATTATTTTCTGCTACATGGATATGTATTAAATAACATTGAAAATGAAAACCTAAATCAAAATTACATATTACAATAATATAACATTTAAAAACAACATAAATTACACGAAAAGTTTCTCCAAAGAACATTCACAGTTTTTGGTTTAATATAATAATAATACCTGAATTATTAATGTTTCAGCAACAGCTTTTTCATATTTGTGCTACATGTATGCTTGCCCTGAAGATCGTAGAGTCTTCTTATTAAAAGTACTAGGCTTGTGTACTGGACGTATTGCTAGGTGCGTTTTGAGGTGTTGAAGAATCATATGTAGTTTTATTCTTCAATAGATAGGCAGCTAAATAATTAATAGGGTCAGGAGGTCGTTCTTTGGCCAGCGCTGAAAGTCCTTGTAATAATATTGGCACTACAGTTTGATCCAAATATTGTCTCGTTGGTAAAGCATTCAAATCAATTCTAGTCTTTCGACTGCTGTTGTCACAGTCTTTCTCCATTTTTATTATATTCTGCAACAAAGAGCGGGAAGATTAAACAAAACAGCAATGCTTAGAAGTTTTTAATTCATAACAATACACAAACATTACAGGCATACTAACCTTAGCAGAAGCCGGTATTTTAGCAGACGGTCCTTTTTCACCACTAGGTTGTTCTTCGTTTTCACCAGCTGCCCCAAGTTCAGACATGGATTTTTAAGTATTACTATCGAGAGATTTAATAATTTGCGTTGTTAAATATTATGTTTTTTCGTTCTAACGAAAAATACAGTCAATGCAATTTTTTAAACAAACAAGCACAGCTAGAATTTTTTTTATATGAAACTTCAGTTATGTAGTTTTTAACATAAAGTTACGTCAAACTGAAATTTAAAGTATGTTGTAGACTAAGCTTAGATATGGTATAACATAAAATATTTTGTTTATTATCATTCAGTTTCACCAGCTTTTCTGGTCTTCATGCACATAGATCTAATCATCAAAAGCGAGACAGAGCCTTTAGTAACTATCTTTTGTCACGCTTGGATTGGAATTAATTCAGCAAATGGTGGTAGTGTTAGAATTCTGTTAATAATTAAAATATTTTTTTTATCCCTGATTGATTTTACAATGATCAAAAATATATATGCCTAAACAATAAATTAATATACATCTATTAATATATTATTATATAGTACATCAGATCATTCCTTTTTTGTATTTTTAGCAGCGTCTTTTTTATTATTGCAAGATCGCATTGTCATTTGATTCCCGCCAAATTTATTTTTAATCAATTGACAGACATTACAAAATGTTAATATATTACTTCTCTTGTTGCAGGATTAGAATTATTGTGAGAGATGAAAAATAATGTTACACAAACCACATCACGATGTTACTTAATTGTATCCACAACCTAATAGCCAAAACCTCGGATTGAATAATTTAAATACATTTTCATTAAGTTTTATTTTCAAAATTGCTTGTATTAATCATGGGATTTAAAAATTTAAATACGATAAACAATTAATATATTATTACCTATGGCTTCTATTTTATGGAACTGACTATTCCTACAAAATTTATGAAACAATAAGGATTAAAGAGTAATTAGTTAATATGTGTCTCAACTCCATTGTATGCAGTACTAGTTTACACTTTGATATTTGCATGTAGTGGCACCTATTGTTAGATCGAATGCAATGAAGTAATGATTCCTTTTATTGTTTTGAGATCTAAATATACACTTGCAACTCCCCAGCCGCGAATGCTAAATAATCAGCTAATAGATTTGTATATTTTATATTATTTGAAGGGTGTAAATCTTACTAATTGTACCTTTTGATAACAGGGCAAACACAGAATCGCCATTTGAGTCAGTGAAATCATTTCGGTGATCAGTTGGTAGTGTCTAGTATCTAAAAGTGTTTATTGCAATGGTCTTTTTATCAATGTCAAGTGAAATTTTTATAATAGCGCGAAAATCGGTTTGGTGTCTTAATTTATAGTTTAATGTTACAATAATAATCGCAAATTTTGATTTTTTAAGTGGTAGTTTAGTGTTGTGAATATAAATTCAAAATACACAAAGAGCATTTTGAAACTTATGTGAAAATTAAGCGTGAATCGTGTTGGTTTCCCGCCAACTCAACTGAAGCCTTCTCTTCATTGTTTCAAGATATCGAATTCTTTTTTAATATCTTTCATCCTCCATTTTTATCAAAAAAAAAGAAGAATCAATATTATAAAATATGAAGTGGCTGAATGACTATCGTAACCAAGCCATACAAAAATTCGATGTAGCTCAGTTTTTTGGGACCTGACTCTGTATCAACAGGGTTCAATTCCCGCTTGAGCATGTACCAATGGAAATTAAGTTTATAATATTTCTATGTACATAATATATATTTTGGTAATAAAAATACATTTAGCAAATGCATCGAATACTACGTAGGTACGTGAGGGAAAACATTGTGAGGAAAGATTCCTGTTCCCCGAACAGGTAATAGTTATTGCTTGTAAATAGTTATTGCTTACCACTTCTTATTTTGATTACGGTCTATCTTGTCAACACACGCGGGTTCGAGGTGGCCAATGGCCATAGAAACTACCTTCACAATTGCGAAGATGAACCTGAACGAAAGGGGTAATGGGTAATGAAACATTCAAGTGCCTATCTCCGAAAATATGGTTATAGATTCTATGGCCATCATGACTCTGTTATATTAACCTGATTGTTTGTCTAAAGCCCGGTACTCATTTTTCATTTTCATAGGCTTCCTTATATGTATGCTAAGCTAATATTATTTATATTTTATAGTCGGCAGGCTTACCAACTTATGTTTATAAATAAAATATGAAGAAATTAATCTTTGCTTAGGGGGTCCAAATGTGTGATTCCGAAATTACTGACCCTAAAAGCTGCGTTGAGGCATAGTATAGATGCTTTTGAGATGTGGTCCTGGTAACGCATGCGGCGCATACTCTGAACAGCATTACGCACCAAGCAACGTGACGTCTATTTTATTTACTATATGAGACCGGGTCGTATCACGACAAGATAATTAATAAAGCCATAAATATCTTTATTTTACCCGACATTTCGACCCAGTTTCATAGGGCGTGGTCGCGGGAAGACTGGCGTTTCAGCTAATGTCTGTCTACCCTCACAATTGGAATTTTTGTTAATTCATAGCACTCACACTATCCGAAGACACATTTGCATTAATTTATTTTATCGTGATACGACCCGGTCTCAAATATTAAATAAAATGAGTATAAATCGCGAGTGTTTAAAAATAACGATTTGCTAACCTAGTTCTGAAATACTGACATATATCTCAAAGAGAGGCTAATAACTTCAAGCGTCTCATGGTGACTGTGACACATCGAAGGAACACTCCTGACACCTGCACCAAAAGATGGACTGACCAGGTGAAAAACCATCTGGAGATTACCCTGAGTATTGTAACGATGATAGTGGAGGATCGGCATCATAGTTCAACATTGCCCGAGCAGTCAGCGAACTTACAGACACTCCAAGAAATATGTAGGTTTTCTCACGATGATTTCCTTCACCGAAGAACTTTCAACCACTGACTATAGGCCGGTAATAGGGGTTTGTAAATAATAGTTTGCACTACGATTTCATATATAGCGACATCTATGTATGTAGGGTGACAAATAAAACACAATTCTCTTTTACTTTTTTATTAGGCTAGCCTTACACACTATTTACGTCTTAAGGTAATGGGGAGGAGGCGGTGGCGGGGGCGCTGGTCTCAGCTTGGGCACCCTTTCGAGCTGCCTTCGCCACACGGCCATAGACTCACTCAACGACCACAGCTCTGACAGCAGTGACAGGTCCAACTGACGGAGACTTGCCTGCAAATAAAAAAAAGTATGTTAATAATGACGTTCATGTAAATATAGTAAATATGCTAACAGAGTACAAATAGTGTATATAGAATTTTGTCTCATAAGTCAACATTGAACGGTGGACGAGAGAATAATATGCATTTATGTAGGTACATTCATACATTAACGTCTCTGATTTAGAGAAATCGATATAATCGTTGAAATAAAGTATCTATTTTTTGAATGATTATTGCCGATCACCGCTTAGAATGATCGGAAATAATCATTTTGTCAAAAAGTAACATACACTATTTTATATTTTCATGATGATTCACCAAATACGATCAACCTAATTCAATTGAATCAACATATTACTTCTCATCATTACTGCGATGAGAACAAATATGTGGATGACTGACAAACGCCATTTTTGTTGACATACATTTCAAATAATTTTGGGCCAGACTACATTTTTACCGTGCTTTGGTGTCTGAGCTAGCCATTACTAAAAATAACATTAAATTGTTTATGGTCACAGTGCAGGTATGTTTCCCTACACATGTTTCTCCTGAAATAGATATCCGATGTTTGTACGGAGGCAATTACTGTTTTATATAGTTCCTTTGCTGGTATAGTAGTTTACTTTACCCGGATTTGTTACATTACGTACAAGGATATTTACGTTTAGAGCTTTGCACTATTATATTTACATCCCTACGGGTATTGATTTTATCAGCACCAAAGCGATAATAATAAGTAACTCTAATTACCTATAGAATTAAGTATTAGGACATTAGTATTCCCTCTAATCTTTTATAAGGAAAGGATTAATATTAATTTCTTCACAATAATATTACTACAGGACAACTATATCGTTATTATTGGATATTATACGATTGAACGAATATAATGGGATGTCAGATAGACGCCATTTTGAAAAAGATTGACGTTAGAAGTACCTATAACCGCATGTGTATCAGAAGGTGTATGAGTGTCAATGAAGCGACAGTGCTTTGTCAGGACGGGACAGATGGGGATCCGTGACATTTGCCTAGCCCTCTACATGAAAACGGGTGTGATGTGTATGTAGGTATGAGATTAACGTTTCGTATATCCGCCCGTATAGCCCTTTACAATCACTTTCAAATGTCAATTTACGCTCTCTTTATACACTTTGTAAATGGAATACCAAGCTTATTAAGTACGTAGTAAGATCCAGTTTTGATTAACCTCTGTTAAACTAATTCATATTGATAACGTGGAATTGTATTTGTGATTGTATTGAGACAGAATATAACACGTGTATAAAGTTAACTGTAATCCCTAGCGGGGTAGCCAGTATTATTTTTCATCTCTTGAAAGTTAGTCAGAGGCTAGAACAACTTAGGAGTTACGGATTGAATTTTATACAATATTAATGTGACACGTAGTAAAATTCAGAATCATATAAATCAGTCAAACGCGTTTATTTACGTAAATTTTACAGAAAATTCATTTAAATGCACGAATTGAACTAAACTGAATAAGTACCAAATATATTTACGAAAACAGAAAACGTACTAATATGAATTAATGTTTACTTATTTACTAGATGCCAAATTATTACTGAAGACAAACGCAAAACAATTGCTTTCACGACAATTAACCCTCACATGGTAGACTGAGGTGTCCATTAATTACGCACGTAATGTTATACCCTAAGTACTGAGTTGTCCAAACCTTTAGCCCCATGGCACTTGGTCTCAACCACAGTCACATTGTCACACAATAAGACGGATGTTATTATCGCCCATAGAAATAGGCATTTCCTTACCCATTCATTGGTTTGACAGTTCAAATTCAATGACTTATGGCCGTACTGTTTTCGAAGTGATTTGACAAAGAGTACTAATAAACAGATAGGTTGGTCTTGGGAAATATTGTAATACAGAGGTTCGAAGCCGAATAAGTAACTCAGAAAATTTTAGGCACTATAGCATAATGAATAAGAGAATTAAATAAGATATAACATAACGGCTCTTTACAAGAATAATGTGATTTATAAGATACCTTGTTATTCTTTTAAAGAGGCGATAATTCAAAGAAGGTTTGAACACATCCTTCACAATCATTAACCTTAGTTTTATAGTCAGTGGTTCGCATTACAATCTCTGCAATTACCTAGCTCATTTATCACCACATCTCAGCCTCATTTCCACCAGATAGTCACCACTAAGTTGAAAAGGACATTCTGTGCTTAAAATGCTTACTCTTTGACTAGTTAAGATTCTGTTTTGTCTGTGAAACAAAAACTGAGATCTCACAGAGTAACAAAAGAGATTATATGACCTTGGTAACCGAGTAGAGCGGTTCCGGGTTTAAAAAATAAAATACCTATATTCACGTCCTTTCCCTTTCGATATGGACAGAACCTTGGAAATATAATATTTCCTCAGTGACAATTTGGTGAAGTCTGTCGTCGAATATATACCATTTATACCCTAGTAGAAAACGCTAGCTCTTTTTAACTTATCTTAACTTTTCCATACGTCATCACAACCCCAATATTCATGCTAAAAAGTGACCTATGAGATATGATGGGCGAATGTTTATAGCCTAGTGTCTTAGGAAGCACCTGTAGACTTAGCTATCTATTCACATGTAATACTAATATTACTGAATTGAACAAAGTGAAGAATACCCTACATCAATATATTGTTATTTTTTATTAAAATTTCACCACATGAACTTGTTGAGGCAAGTGAGTAATGGTCTCTTGAGCCACACTCAATCTGTTGACACCAATTCCAAGCTCGTTACAAGTTACTTGACATCCAAAGTCAATAGAAAAATTACATACATACATATAATGATTTATCTCATGGACAGAACCTGAGACATATAACGAAAAGAAAGAAAGAAAATCCTTTATTCACTACACACAACATTATAGATCAACGATATTAATGAGTGATCTATATCTCTAGAGTATCTCTTATACAATTTAGTGTTATTATGGCGATTATTAAGGTATTAATATAGAATATTGATGACAATTACCTAGTCACAATCTAGATCTTAATTATGTACTAGATATCGCCGCTTTATAAGATACGAGTCCATTAGGGATTTTCTAAGAACTACATAAACCTCTGCCTACTCCTATAAAAATAGTCTGTCTAGATACGTTAAAGACAATAACAACCTACTTGGTACACTCTGAATTTGCGTCATTACAAAATAGAGCCAATAAGGTTGCGTAAAACCACTCACAAATTAGCCTAGAGTGAATGTTAGAGTAACGTTTCGAACGAAAAATTGCTAATGATTTAGAGACGATTGATTCATGTAATATAACCATAATGTACGTGTTAAGTTTGAGATTTTAATACAATGTAACTTTTTTATATTTTTTTATTAATAACTCTCCAGCGATTGACCCCTATCTCACCTGATGGTAAGTGACGATGAGGTCGATGATGTTACTCGCTGGTCAAGTAATAGCCTATTCACTGTAGCCTTGAAGAGACCTAAGTTATATTCTACCGGGAATACAGACGGGAGAAGTGAATTTAATCCTTAGCAGTCCGCATCAAGAAGGACGAAGCAAAGCGCTTCGTACGGATCAACGGGGTTTCAACTGGCTATTCTTCTTTTTAATAAGTCGATACGATTATTGAATTAAAGTTGCATAAAGAATTTTCTTACAGGATCGGATAGAATAGAGTCCTTAATATTCCATATTCAATGCATCAGAACCACGATATGATAGTTAAGGTAAACAAAAGAGTCTGATACAACACGAAACTAGTATACACTATGCCTTGCGGTCTACGTACCCATCTCTGTAATTCCAAAGCAGTACATTACTTTAGCTACATCGAACTTATTTCTTAGTCTAGTAAATACCCAACTTGACATGAGATTCGTATGTTATTAAAAGTATTCTTTCAATAGTAGAATCGAGACTCGTTCGTGACGGCAACTGACTAATTCATCTTGTAATTTTAGAGAAACTTCGTTTTCCGAGGGGCCATTCTTTTGAGGTTTTATGCTAATGCTGTTGCGCTTCTCAAATCCTAGTGTCACAATGGCATTTGCATGTAAAAGTACTTTAGGTACAACCTAGTTGTGGACAAACCTTGAGGTCTAATAACCTTTTAGTAACATACATACATATCTATGTTTTGTTGGCATTGATAAGGAAGTAGAAATAACGTTAGAAGTACCTTAACAGCCAAGTGTGTAAAAGAATCAAAGAAGCGAAAGTGGTATGTGAGGATCGGGACAGATGGAGATCCGTGATTGCTGCCTACAGGGAGAAGTGCGTTATGTTTATCTATGTGTGTACGATATGAAATAGCCCTAGTAAGCATCCTGCCACGACGTGCAATACATGCATTTCAGACTACTAACGTACTATAATCGCTCATACATCGGTAAAAACAGAAAATAATACAACACGAAGACTTTAAACCAAGCTTAGTATATGCATACTCCACTGTGAATCGAACCCAAACTTCTGCACTAATTCTCAAGTCATTCACTCTACCGAGGTTGTCAAGCTGTGTTCTAACAGTAACAGCGTTGCTACGCCTCCAACTTTCTCCTGATTTCACAGATAGCCCTTTTAAGGCGGACGCCGAATTGGTTACTAGCCCAACCATAAACGGATAGCGAAGTCCCACGCTTCCCCATTGGCTATGCTAAACAGTATTTGAATAGAATGAGGGATTCTTTCATCATACATACACATAAGGTTCTTATAAGGCGACGGGATGGAAGGAATAAATGGTGTAAAAGAATATTTCGTCGCGTATAAAAAAGAAAGAAATATTGGAATATTGTTTATAATGCAAACTATCACCACAATAGAACAACACACATGTAGTCCCTTAGTTGCCTCATGCAAAGTATACAGAGAAAGAAAGGTAGCTGCTTATATTATATTGAATATAATATTACACATGAGTGTATAAATATATTTCTTATCTGCAAATATACACTTTGAAGTTCTGTCTACTCTTTCTGGTACCACAGGCATGATAGTATTTCTACCTATAAGGCCATTAGTCATTGGTACTAAAGCGAGAACAAAGACTATTGTTTTCGACCACTGCACTGATATCGGTAGTTCCCTGTGGTGAATGGTCATCCTACTTCCGGTTGTAAAAAACTGTTAACGACATCTCTACAATATAAAGTTACAACTTTCACCTTGTGTAACTTTATTAGGAACTCACCCCAAACTGCCATAGGAGTAAAATGCAACTGAATACAATTATTTCGAGTCCCAGTGTAGCTCTAAATAATGTATTAACTATATATATACACTCACTTCCATTATCTTCAAAAGGATATTCAGAACAAAAGCTGCCCGATATAATAATAATAATAACATTTGGACATTATCACACCAATTGAACTAGCCCCTTGGTAAGTTCATTTTTAAGACTTGTGTTAAGGATACTAGTCAACGTATATTTAAGAAATGTATACATATTATATATAGATATGTACATATATAACATATATAATCAACGACCAGACTGGAAAGCAGTAGAAAAGCGTAGTAATTAACTCTGCCTCCACCGGGAATCGAACCCGGGACCTCGTGATTAGCGTTCAGGTGTCTAACCGATCGCGCCACGGAGGTCGTCATACATTTTCACCCTTGTAAACCTGATGTTCCTGGTAACCTGATTCAAGTAAATACATGTTAGAATGGCTGGTAATGCTAGTAGCTTTTAAATCAAATTACGTAGTAATTTATCCCTATTCCTTTTACCTCCTTATACATGCGATGATCAAAGAAGAGCTAAGCATTCTATTTACGACGTAGTCTAGCACTTATATACACACTAGTGTCAAATAACTTATTCATTTTATTACATAAACGTTACAAATCACATCTACTTAATTATTGAATTTCATTAAAGATGCTAATACACGACGAGTGGCAGTCTTACCAAATTGAACGCGGATGTCACGTTTGCATATCAAATTGGAACATTTATATTCATGCTTCTCTATTAAAAAGGTTATATTAATGCCCAATCCTTCTTTCATGTTGGTGACACTGTAACTATTAAGAAATATAGATATTACGTAATTAAAAGTGGTAGTGATGGGGAACAATATTGATAGTTAAGTTAAATCTAAAAGAGATATTACGTCCATATTGAAAGGGATAGAAGGATAATATAATCACTTTCGTGGAGATCAGAAAATCATATTTACTATATCTTTTTGGTTATTTGGCGTACTTGTGGGGATCATCTGAACTGTGACTGCAATCTTAATGTATAATTATTTTAATTTTTTAATCGGAGACTGTTCCTTTCTCTACGCCCAATAAATACAGTTTCTTAGTAATGTCATCCTACTCGTACAAGTTGAGGAGAAAAGCAACTGTTTAGCAATTTAATTACATACAACTATAGTATATTATTCGTATTTTATTCACCATAAGTACACTCAGCAACAAAAGTGACTAGACCTCCATTCACACGTTAACAGATAATACAGTTAAGCGCGGAGGTGTCACAAAAACCCAACGACCTCGAGTGATCCGCCCACTGCCACAACCACCTGAGTGCTTGACCACGAAGCAGAATAGACCACGTCGATATAATAACACGGTTTACCCTGTATATGTCAGTTTATGAGTTGATGGATGAGGGAAGGTTCAACGGGACCCTTCTGTATGGAATCACAAGTAGATAGTGACTAAATGAGTAGGGTTTTATAGGCAATATTATTATTTTATATTGGGTGATAATCTAGCAACTCTGAATTATTCAAAACAAAACCATCATGGTCACAGGCGTAACTAATACGACGAATTTTGACGATCTACGTGGCGCGATCGGTTAGGCACCTGAACGTCAATCATGAGATTCCGGGTTCGATTCCCGGTGGAGGCAGATTTAAGAACTACGCTTTCTTCTGCTTTCCAGTCTGGTAGTTTATTATGTATGCTATCTATTTATTAGGTATCTATATAAAATAAGTATATATTTCTTAAATTTACGTTGACTAGTACCCTTAATTCTGTTAAGAAGTCTTAAATATGTATACATAGCAGGGGGCTAGTTCAATTGGTGAAATAATCTATAAATATTATTAATTTAATACTAAAACTGACCAACAAGTTATATAGTTACTTTAGAATAAAAAAGCTTAAAAGATAGGAATACGTATACATATCTCCTCTATTTACCAACTGTCCTTTTCAATTACCCCCAGGAATTTCATAATGGCAACTTTATTTCATACTCTTTAATTGATAACAATAAACTCGTGGGCAGGTGGACTACCAACCCTGTTACTATAATGAAGAGGACATACCGCATTTCTTTGAAGCATCTGGTTCTTGCCACGTGCCATTCAGAGGAAGTTAACCAACTTATATTGAACCCTTGTACTTTATAATAACTAAGAAACTATGGGCCATATTATCCTGGTTTCTCGTATCATTTAACCAGAATAAAATGAGCTATATTTACATAGTGGTTAGGAAGGTTTTAGGGTTCAATTTAGATTGGTTAAGTACCTAGAACCACGCGTTTAACCAGTTACTTGTCTTTGACATTTTATTAAGTGCATGTTACAACTGAAGTCAACGTATTATACGGTTAATGAACAGGTAATACATGTTTATAGATAAACAGAGGTATTTTTATCACATATTGATTGGGCGATGGGCTAGCAACTTATTAATACTCTATTAAAATGCTATTACAACCTCAATTGCTATTGTGACAGAGGAGATTTTACGTTACCGAATTGTTATATATAAAGAGGTGCATGAGTGTTTTGTCAGGATCGGGACAAATGGGGATCCGTGACCTTTGCCTATCCCTCTAAAGGGAATCAATATAATGTAATGCACATATATGTGTATGTATAGAATGTATATAAGTTCTGTTTACATCGAATATAGGTTACATCGAAAAGACATCAAAACATTGTCGTTTTATTATCATACGAACATATATAAATCATCTCAATAACACACAATATTTCTTAAATCTCTTAAGATACTGTTTAGTACACATAGTCTTTGGTTATGATGCATCCCGATATTAACAAGCATGCTTGTATAAGGTGAGCCAAATCGATCCAGTTCCCATATCTTACAATCAACAAGTAAAACCAAAACATAATAATCAGTGTGACACCTTTTAAAACCAGATCAAATTACTTTACAGCCATAATGAACACCTACACGATCATATTTATGTCAAATTGAACACCACACTTAAAGTGCACATACACACACATATAAAAGTCCATATTTATTGTACAAGTAGACAGAAAAATAAGATTGGATCATTTCGTCAAATACAGCTTTTTGATGGGGAATATCTTAATCCAATCAAATATGTAGGTTGCTTATAAATGGCGACACGTCTTACCATCTGTCACATTAAGTACTGACTATCTGGTCAACACGTGAGTTCGAGGTCGTCATAGAATTACTACCTTCGCAATTGCGGAAATGGAAACCTGAACCTCTGACTACCCCGGAAGGGTTAATGGTCGTGAACGCATTTGTTTGCCTGTCTTTTTATCAACTAGTTGATAGGCTAGAAACCTAATCCCTTGACTGACAGTCCCCAACAAGTAAATTACAAGTTATGCTATATATCATCAAGTAAATGAGTCTCCAAGTATCTGTACAACCTCTATGGGATATAAGGACATAAGTATGTTTGTTTGTTTACGTATATGTATGTACTACCTTTTAAAGTCGCTTCAAACAACAATGAATCAAAGTGCCTCCTACACTCTCATATACAGTGTCACATTGAACACTAGTTGAATTGTTTATGGCATAACACTATGGAATCCCACGTGTTGTTATTGTTCAAGATCATGGCCAATTAAGGTTATTAGACACAGGCTTCCTGTGTAGGAAACAAAGAGATAATTGTTGTAATGGAAACACTTATTAATTAGTTCTCATACGCATAAAGGTATATCATAGTATAATTGAACATATAAGTATGGTGGAATACTACGGTGAGAGAAAAAATCGTGAGGAAACCTACCTGCTCCCCGAACAGTAGTAGTTAGTGCTTGTAAATGGCGACATGCCTTACCATCTGTCACATTGAGTACTGACTATCTGGCCAACATGTGGGTTCGAGGTGGCCATAGAATTACTACCTTCGCAATTGCGTAGATGGATACCTTTACCTCTGACTAATTCGCAAGGGTTATTGGACGTGAACGCGTTTTTTATAAGTATGGTGTGAATAAACTTGGTTAGCTTGGAGCTTTGGAGCTCTAGCTTGGAGTGTATTAGGTTTGTTAAGTTATAATACATATATTCATCCCCTAAAGGGATAGGCAGAGACTAACGATCGCAATCTGGATCGATCCTGACAAATCTCTCTCGCTTCACTCACACCCATTAACCTTCTCATATATGCTCTTTTGTTTGTCACGCTACGTACACCCGCCTTGAGAAGAATGTTTCCAATTTGATCTGTATAAGTTCTACGCTGCCTACCCCATCCAACTGTATCTTTTACTTTGGTTTTATAAAATCCTTTGGTTAAAATATTATATCTTTATAAATATATCCACGTAAAGAACATTTGATTTTTAGGGTACAATAAAATTAATACAAAAAAATACCATTAAATTATTAATATTAACATGGGTATCTAAGATTTTCTTCCCTACATGCCGTAAGAGGTTACTAAAGGACTAGGGTCAATGAAAACTATTGGGCGATGGGCTAGTAAACACTTTCTTTCCTTTTACTGTAACAAGGGAAAGCAATGAGGTACATTCTACTGAAGTACCAAACTAGCACATAGATTATTCAGGTTGATAATGATAGTATTGTGTAGGACTGATATAATACCGGTTAATAGCCCTTTTATCAACATTTTAGTGATTAATGTTGATGATTTCATCAAATGAGGTCGTATATGACTTTTACGCCTTTCAGAGTGGAGAGAACCTTGGAAACATTCCATTACATTAATTACATACAGTGAGACTATCAATCGCCACCTGGAACGATCCTGACAAATCTCTTCCTTCACCCATTAACCTTCTCATACATGCTCTTCTGTTTTTCACATTACATACACCCGCCTTTAGAACAATGTCTCCAATTTGATCTGTATAAGTTGTACGTAGACTACCCCGTCTAGACTTCAATTACTTTAACCATAACTTTAAAGTCTTTGACGGAGATATGAAATATTAGTATCCTATCCTTTTTACCCATTCGTCCTAAAACAAGCCAGAAAGAAAGATAGCTACTAACGTTTCTAATTAGGTCCCAGACTAGCATATGCCTATAAATATACTAGTGATTATTTCGATCATTATCGAACTAGGTCGTCGCATTGTATACTTTTATTCTGCCACCTCCATTGTTCATATGCAACTCTCACTACCATTCAAACGGTCATAAACATATAAATCAATATATCACCGTGATATATTATTTATTGTAATGCTGAGTAAGTGATGTGTACTAAGTCTTTGAACAACGTTACAGATGGAATTTTGTGTCATCGGCGCTGACTATAACCAGATTCGAACAAAAAATAGTGAAGTTTCCTTACGATGTTTTCTTTTTATGGATATGTAAATAAATAGCGTATGCTTAAGGACGAAAGCTTAAATCTGTGAGCAGTATTTAGAAGTACCTATAACCGCTGAAAGTATATCAGAAGGTGTATGGATGTCAATGGGAATCGAGGAACAACGGGAAGAAGAAGGAAGTGTGATCTCTGCCAACCCTCTTTGCAACGTAGTGGGCGTGACGTGTATGAATGTAGCTCCGATATTAATGCTCAGTCGATTAGTTTCAACCTATATCTTTTTATCACATCCTAGTCTATTAGGCGATAAGCTAGCAACCTGTCACCAATGTTCCATATGACATCATAACCCCTCATTCATTATAAAAAGAGACTTGTTTCATATTATATTTCCGAAGTTCTCTCTATATCTTTTTGGTTCAAGTATATCATACAGTGAATTTGCGTACAACAATACACTCGTAAATTCACATAGAATATCTTCACAATAGTCCAACCGCACATTACCAAAATGGTTACAGCACCACTTATTAAGTCGCTGCGTAAGAGGCGAACGAGGAAACGGGTCTAGCCATTGTTATGTGGTCGCCTTATGAGTTGCGAAAGACGAAAAAGTCTGTGGCGAGAGTTGGTCTCTTGAGTTTAGACATGTACTTGTAACCCAGTAGGATCGTATTCACATCAACGAGTGCCAAAGTAGAAGACAGAACTTCAGTACATTCGAATATAAATTAGGTGTGACAGTTAATTTAAGATGATCTTTAACTACCCAAAATCCAGATTTCGCTAAACAGTACCCAACCCAACGTGATAGATGGTGAATGGTTCAAATAACCTCTTTCAAGGGATATTTTTCCTGACTAGGGTTCATTACGGTTTTCCTCAGAAAGTATTTACTATGCACAAGTTTATATTTAAACGTAGTGTCGGGCATCCCCGGCAAGGTGGGAAGACGACCAGCGCAGGATGGCCGGTATCGAATGGATGAACGGTCACTGACAGGGAGAAGTGGCGTCATTTGGGGGAGGCCTCTGTCCAACAGTTGATTGATACAGGCTGATGATGAAGTTTACATTTAAAACTGGAAAAGGTAAAAGTGGACGAAAACGGAAAGTAGAACTATAAAAAGTTTACTACAACATTAAAAAAGGTAATAAATAGAAACGTAATAACTCTCATACCTAAATAGGAATGTTAGGTACAACTGCTTTACATACAAATTTATACTAACGTCCTTCAATCTCTTTTGGACTAGGCAGAACATCAGATATACTTAGTCTTATAATATGAATATTATTATTTTGCATACATTAATGCGATAACAATTTGTAGAGATGTAATAGAGGTACATTTAATTGTACGTTAAGTGTATAGAATAAAAGAAACTTACATACATATATCACTAGAACTTATTGCTATAAAATATTCCCAATGACGTATGCAAACATCGACACTCTTTTCAAGTACATTCTTTGACATCTCAACGATTAGCCGCTTTAACATGCCGCGTAGGTAGCCTATTACCGAAAACGAAAACAAAGTACTTTGGACAGGCTCCGAAAACTTTCTTCTCAACAATAAAAGGCGCTCAATTCGGCCAAAGACGCGGCGGGAATAACATTAAACGGGCAAAACATAATTTGACGGTAATGTGTATTCAGGTCGCCTATACGCTACTTTCAAAACAAGCTACACATGGGTTTACTGTAGACGTGTATAGTCACGTTCGTCAATTACTTTCGGGACGGGCTATTATACATAGTTTTCTTTGTCACTTCTACTATAATTATGGTGTATATATGGTATACATATGGTCAAGAAGCAACTGGTTATAATAGTTGCTTCTTGACCATATGTATGTTGTGCTGTTAGTGTCTCAATTAGTAGAGTAGAGTATTATTCTTCCATTTACACCTATTCACATATGCAATGGAAACATTAAATGCTATTTATGTTGGTTTCGGTAATAGTGGTCGGAATACTGTTAAAACATACCTAAGAACACCTTTTACTTATAGTCATGTTAAAAGAGAAAAAAGGAAGCTGATGACATACTTTTAAGTCCCAAAAAAGTAGGGATTCCCAATAATAAATAAAGTATCTAGTACTATCGCTAGACTGCTTTTATTATGAATCACTACTATTCACAAAATAGCCTTTCGTTGTAACTGAGGATGTGAATCATTCACCTAAGGATGTAAAGTAGATAGAATGGCCGTGAGAAATTATGTTATGATTGACTGATGGTTAAATGTTGCTAATAATAGTTTCACGTTTATAATACCTGGACAAGGTTCACATGTACTATTGTAAATAGAGATGCTAAAGTAGGTACGCAAAAAATAATCTTGTTATCTATTGGTGTAACAAAACCTCAGTGAGAAAACATCTCGGGCACTATTACCAAAAATATTGCGGCGGTAATGATATAAATATGGAATACATATAAATTAGACATTTACCCCTATCCCTTATGCATTCTTAAACATACATACACATCCATATAGAGCCTGTTTCCATATAGAGCGGTAGGTAGAGATCACGGATGCCAATCTGTCTCGATCCTGATCACATTCACTTTCGCTTCATTAAGATCATAACACCTCCTCATACACACTAGGCGACTCATTCGCTTATTCTTCAACACGGCAAAGACAGCTTAGCATTGTATTAATCTCGTACTCTATTGTGCAAGAAATGGAACTTATTACCTACATTTTATAAACAAAGTAAACCTATATTGTATAAATATTTACGCGATAAGACCCGATTTTCTTGTAAAATGTATGTACCGCGAGTTTTACAAAAACACTCTCACACTATGACGGGATAATCTTACCCAATCTAACCCTTACACCACTGCCTGAAGAAGTACGGTTCCGTTGAACTGTCCACTCGTGTTGAAGCCACAAAGGATGACGTCACCCTACGAAGCATTGCCTCTAATCGAGCTATAGGTCTTTGACTTGGAACCCAAATTGTATTTCACCTCAGTTGCAGTTAGTTTATTTAGTATTTCGAGAATTGAATTGATAGCGGTTAGTTTATTTTGTCTTCGAGGAATTGAATTGGTGGTAGCTCTTCAGTTAATCAATTGAAATAAAAATATTAAATAAATCTAATTAAATGCCATTAGTTTAATTAGATTTATTTAATATTTTTATTTCAATTGATTAACTGTAATGACAACTTTTCCGATGGAAATATTTTTTTTTTATATATATAAGTGATTTTATGATCCTCATATTGAATAAAAGAATTTCATTTCATTTCATTTCGTTCCTTCAAAATTTTGAAAAAGACTCGTAAATGGTTTTCTGAAGTATGTTTACGTTATAGATTCAAACTATACAAGGTGCCACTCAAACTATATATATTTATTTATTGGATAGAAAGTAATTGTTGTCTTTCTATCTGAATATTGAAAGAGACAATAAATCGATTTTCTGAAGTATGTTTAGGTTATAGAGTCTACACACTTAAGCTACATTTTGTAAGTATTTAGAACATAATTTACAAAAGCAGGGTCAGTGTAATACAAGGTTCAACGAAACATTTAAAAGGCTATTGAGTATTTCTTGAGTATATCTTTAAAGATCATAAATGTGATGGCTATGTATATGTTATGGTAAAAGGTATGTCAAGTTAAGTTAAAATATGCATATAACATTGAAGAAATCAACATAAACTTGTTGATAACTTAAGTTTAATCTGTAATTAAGTTACCTCCTCTTTATCTTTCTGGTCATACTAAAGTTTGAATTCACACCTTGTATGAGGAGGTGTATGAGTCTCAATGAAGCAAAAGTGGTCTGTCAGGATCGGGACAAATGGGGATCCGTGATCTATACCTACCTACTTACTACATGTTTGTATGTTTACCTGTTACACATACTTTCACATACAAACATCCTTTATAGGCATAAACATTGGTATTCTCATTCAAGTGTCAGTTTGAAGAACCAGTTGGGTTGGAAACCTGTTGGCAAGGCTGCTCGATTCGCCCATTGTGCTCACCACAAGGTCACTCGTAACAGCATCTAAATCGATTTTTTATCTAAACAAATAAGTATCGGCCTAGTTTGCTGTAAGTAGAATCCAT
The DNA here is from genome assembly GCA_030578115.1 of Leucoptera coffeella. Taxonomy (NCBI): domain Eukaryota; kingdom Metazoa; phylum Arthropoda; class Insecta; order Lepidoptera; family Lyonetiidae; genus Leucoptera; species Leucoptera coffeella. The sequence continues at coordinate 34,235 of JAMBLF010000834.1, read as the reverse complement.
AGATCTTGTTCTAGCATTTCGTAATAGGTCGCTAAGAGATTATAGGTTAAATTCATTTGGTGATGGGTTAGTAACCTGTGTCATTTTGTATTAGCTGCACAAGAATTCGGGAATTAACGTTAAATGTTAAGTCTCCTAGTATTCTCTTTGTCCATTTCGAAAGAGATAAAAGAACGTTAATATATAATATATTCACAGAAGGCTTTTGAAACTTAGAGACCTTCGCAATGACAACGAAACCTAACCTTTGAATACACTGAGAAGAATCACTCTTGTACAATATAAGACTTGTAAGTAGACACATCTAAACCTATATACCAAACACTACGTAAATACGTATATCGTAGAGTTGCTCACTCACTAACATAATGACTATTGCATGTACAGAAAGTTTTTTTTATCATGTAACTCGACTAATGAGGCATGAGTCATTAGAGTCATCTTCAAGGCATGAATACGACGAATTCTTTTGACAGACATGTATTAACACATTAAGTTTTTAATGAACTAATGGATAAATGTCCCGTGCTAGCTGGGACGTAAATAGAATGCTAATTAGCTACGTTTCTTCCCGGTTGTAAAAGAGATCAAGAGGAAAAATATTATAGTTTTTCTTCTATTAGAACCACCCTTGTATTGGTACCTGATATTCACTGAATCTATAATAATTCATACGCATAACATTTTCAAATCATCCAAGCATGCCGTTTTCAAAATTAACCAAGCCATACCCCTAGTACCTTTCCCTTATCACATTATTCTAGCATGTATCAGAACGTTAATGGGTGGTGAAGCAAGAGAGATTTCTCAGGATCATTCCAGGTGGCGATCGATAGTCTCTGCCTATCCCATTGGTGACATAGAGGCGTGAATATATGCATGTTCATTATTTAACTCTTGAATATTATGTATTAAACCGCTTCATAAAGATTTAAACAGTACATTGTACCATAGCGGTAAATCAACCATTGTGACGTAAGACAAAGCTGTTCCGAGAACTGGTAATAGGCTTCATTCTATTTTTTCCAACGATGGCTTATCTAAGAAAGGCTAAAATCGTGTGTTAGGATGGGACACCTATTGTTCTAGCTCTTCAGGAAAGCACTAGACCATGGACGGGAAAACACTTAAATGGCAGACTTATTACTGACATTCGTTGTACGTACGAGTAATACAAACGTAATTTTATTTAATGAAGTCTGCCCGTGACCAAGGCTGCTGCAACGTAGGCGAAACGACGGGTTAATAATAAAGGTAACTTTATTATATTAAAACTCACGCGCTAAGTCCCGTTTAGTTATTAATCATGAGTATAAATCGCGAATCTCTTAAAACTGTAATCTTATTGGTTCTTGTATACGGTGATATGGAATATTGGGCCTCGTTTACTGCTATTTATCTAGAGAAAAGTTTAATGCCATATAGTCATAACTCATAACCTCCTTAAAATTACTTATTTGTCATTACTTTGATAAACATGCGAACCTCTGTATACACCGCAAGGACTTTTTCGTGAATCATATGAATAAAATTACGAAGATAGAAACAGGATTCTGTGCCTACCGAGCAAGGGAATAATTATTTATTGAAAATAATTAAATATTCTTACAAAAAACATTCTTGACAGTACATCAAAATCTGTACAAATACACAGAAGTTTAGGTTCGGTTTGAGACTGTGTTATTTTGTCTGTGGTGTACTATTCAGTAATTTTGGCGTACAATTCCCTATATTCTGACATTTAAATACTATCCATAATGTCTGAACAAAATTACAAGCCACAAAGGGCTTACAGGTCAACACAACCACTGCATTTAAGTCCATTATCCAAGTCCCGACTAGCACGTCACTAATTGTTTCTTGTATTCTGTGTTACGAAGATTATCTGTGAGAAACCACGCTATTGTTCTTAGCTTTCCTCCAAGGCGACCATCGGCGCGTATCGCGGCACGCCATACTACCTATGACTAATAGTAGTTATATAATGGTACCTGGCAGGCTCGCTCTGGACTAGAAAAACAGAAAACCGCGCACAGTGGAGGAAGATTGGAGAGGCATATGCCCTACGGTGGGCGAATTAGTGCTTTCAAGAAGAAGAAGAAGAAGAATGGTACCCGTCCCGTACTGGTTTGGTACGTAAATATAAGGCTAATTATCTGCCTTACTTTCTTGCCATATAACAGCTAAGGGGTTAAATGGAATCTAAGGAGCTGTAGCCAGAACTTCGTATTAGATTACAGAAGGACTACGTAAGTTCAATCTATTAAGCCATATCTATACCTAATATTCCATATTAACACCGACAGCATTACTACATACAGGTGACCGAAAAGATATGATTGCTCCGATATTCTGTGGACAACTGGACATGTCCAATTATAGTTCAAAAAAGGCAAACATATTTATTTTTCCCACGCTATGGACAGGTATTCGATTGCCTATTCCAAATATAAATAAAATTTAAGCCTAAACCACCAATTTTTGCCGGCATGTCGCCGCCCGTTCAGCGATTGCGTCAAAGTACATTCCGCCTAGGACGCAAATGGCAAGAGCTACATTGAATTGCTAATGCCCTTTCGTTGCAGCCTGAGTACATCGATAAGTTAGTTGATACAGACTTCGTAGAAAAATATATATTAGTGATATTACTATTGGAAATAAAATATTCATAGTATGTCTCCTATATACACACACAGGTTGATATATACATATACATTCAAATCCTTCAATCCCATTTGGGTTGGATAGAACCTTGGAGGTATAATATCTCCTAGGTCATTTTTAAGTATAACTATTGGGCAGGCTCGTTTGGATTTAAAATAGGTAGACTTGCATACATATTTCCCTCTTTTGACAATGTCATGTCATTTTTCCACCCCTTTTTAAGTAAGTATGAATTGTTTCTATCAACTGTGCTAACAATTTGTAACTTACATTTCATATTAGTTAATACTATCACGCCGAAAATTATTCTTAATATGACTAATCTCTCTCCGAAATCCTGTTCACACCAAAAAGGATAGTAAGACGTAAGCATACATATGTATCTATAAGCCAAAACCTACATCTGATGAGCTGACCTCTTAATGTCTCAATCGTAATAATCTTCATAATTTCCGCGTTGCCAAGTATTGCCCAATCACTATTTCATTACTGGCCCGAACCATCATTGCCGTTTATGTCCAAACAGACGTCCGGGTTACGAAAGGCATATAGTTTTAAGAGATTCGCGATTTATACTCATGATTAATAACTAACGGGACTTATCGCGTATGTTTTTATATAATAAAGTTACCTTTATACTCAAGTCTGCCCGTGACCATGGCTGCTGTAACATAGCCGAAACGTTGGATTAATAAAGGTAACTTTATTATATAAAAACATACGCGATAAGTCCCCTTAGTTATTAATCATAGGCATTAATATAGCTAGGGTGCGATAGGCAGAGGTGGCTAATGAAGAACGTATACAGATCAAAATGCTGACTTGTTGAGACTATTGTAGATAGCATGAAGGATAGGAGAATAAGCATTAGAAGGTGTGAGGGGAGAGATTTGTCAGAATCTTTTAAGGTGGCTATCTATGCATATTTTATTGGTTCTATGCTCCCTTCTATCAATAGGAGGGCATGATACTATTTATTATCATGTCCTCGTACATAGATCTTAAGTATTTAGTGTTACTAACAACTGGATCATCATTGTTATTCTAAATAAATGATTATATTTTGCACATTCTTTCTTTTGCATTTGACGTTTTCCTTCGAATAAAGGCTTCTCTCTAAAGATTTCTCTCAAATATCTAAGCCCTTAATATCTTAGTCGATTTTTACTTCTCTTCTTTCTTATAGGATATTTAACTGTTTACGTTGCATGGGTCTAAGAATTGCGTTTATATAACATCGCTTATTACAGAGGTCACTACTATACACGTAGTGATCACGGATATTATAGGGCTTGTCAAATCGTCACAGCAAGCAGTAAAAGATCGAAATGAATTTATTGATATAAAGGTAAAGATACTTGTTCTTTGGTATCCCTTTTGATGAGACGTAATATCTGTCTAGCTACATTTACGAGTATTAAATTCCGTAAAACTACCGGAGTTTTTATGATAAATAGATTAATATTATGTTGCTAGTCCTTTACCAAATTAATACCTCTTATACGTACGTATATTCGTTATCACTTTTCAAATCACAAATGAATGAAAGTTAAAACAATTCTTTCGCATGTGCCGAGATTCCCGTTTCGCTCCATTGCAGTCGTACTATGCATTTAGATAAAAACAGATTTAAATCTTTACGAGAAACTGTTTGAGTTATATATAACACTAGAGCTGGTCTAGTAACGAAATAAAATGTTAATTAGCTGAGAACAAAGCTGCCAGCACATTGTAGGCGCCTCATATAACGAGTAATATGCGGATGGCAATAGTAACCAAGGAGATATCATGTTTATGAGGTTCTGTCCACCTCCAAAAGGATAAAAGAACGTTTGTATATTTTGTATGTATATATACGTATGTAAATACAAATATGTATAGGTACATATATCAAGAATAATGAAAGAAGTTGATGGAGTGACTTGGATGATAAGGACATGCTTGGAAGGATAGTTACGCCGGGGTGGTCTAGTAATATAACATTATTATATAATATATAGAAAAAGTTATCCAGACATGTGGAACGAAAATAGTTTAACTACTCAGTATCGGAATAAATAGAGATCAGAGCCTACCACTACCTATTCTAACAGAGCAGATGCGTTTAAGCACTGACTCAAAGACTAGATATCTAGATCACTCAGCGTTATATGGAGCGTGAAATTAGTATGGTAATACAGCATTTGAGACAGAAGAAAGTCCCGTGCTATCTGTGACTAGAATACAACTACCTGCCAATCTGCACACTACTTTTTTCAGTTTCTAATAGAAATTCTTTCTAGATACTTTCTTATCAGATCACTTTCTTAGTTGTATTGTGCTCACGCGACGAATGTAATGTTACTAATACGAGTATGTATGAACTAAAACAATTTAACTTCAAAAGGCAGGTTATAATATGAAATTATAGATCAAAGATAGTTGGTAGCATTTTAAGACAAAAGGGCTCAAAATATACAGCCCCAATTGGAGTAAATCTTTTGCGGATTTTTGTACATTTAACGACAGAGGAGCATTCATTTGAGTTGGAAGATGTAATCCTTACAATATAGATTCATCTTAATCGTTCAATCAATCAATCAGCCTGTATTAGTCCACTGCTGGACGTAGGCCTCCCCAAGGGTACGCCACAAAAGACGATCTTTCGTGGCCCTCATCCAGCCACTACCAGCAACCTTCTTGAGGTCATCGGTCCACCTAGCAGAAATCGTTCAATGTAAAGTAAAATATAGAAATTTTTCGTCTATTACAGATTAAGTTTATTTCTAGAAACCTCTTTTCGTGAGATCACTCTCTTTGTTACATTATTTATACGCACGCAACGAATTAGTTACCACGAATCTTTAGCAAACTGCAGCACATCTGATGTGGAAAGGGAGAAACTGATTACACTCACGTGATACATCCGTCATGTGTGAAAGGGGAATCTCCCTAGTCGTTTTTAGCAGAACGCAGTTATTTTTTGAAGTTGCCTGCCAATAGTCTAATAGTAACCATGATTACTGTAAGATGATCATGACAATAAATTTAAAACTCAAGATAGGAAGTCAACCTTTCGCAGATGTGCCGGTATTCTGGATGAATATGATAACTTCGATGACCGCACTGCTGTGGTCTGTCAACGATACAGCAAAAAATATTCAACATATTAAGGTACTCTTGGGACATGGGACTTTCACTATTCAATACATAATTGAAATTAATACAATGATAATTTTACTCCTCTTGTAATTAGCTCAAAGGAAACCTAGATGTCGCTAAGTGCAAGGCAGAAGTTGCAAATAACCAGGTCACTCTAACTGTATATTGCACCATCGCAGTTTAGCGGCACAAAAGGTAACAGGGCTGAAACGAGTCAGTACCGAGCTTGACAGCAATCTGACATTCACTGGTCTGTCGCAAAGTAAACAATTATCATAGGATGTACTCTCCTGGTTTCGGATTTGCATATTGTAACCAGCTGTTATTCTACTTCGTTTGAGGTGGTTTTATCATAGATGGGGTACTTAAATACACTTTTTACCAATAACAGGGTAAGCGTTACGATGGTTTTTTGAAGCTTTTTATGTTGTCTCTATCTTCAAGGTTTGTATACGCGAGTTTTTCATACATAAATACTAAACGATAGAAACAACGTTATTATAAGGTAAGTTTCGGCCTGGAATATGATCTTACACAAGGTTTTCCACCGTTAGGGTTTACTAAGTTTTATACTGTATTAACGTATATGTTAGATATAATAATAAATTATTACACCAATTGAACTAGCCCTTTGGTAAGTACATTTAAGATTTGTGTTAAAAGTACTAGTCAACGTATATTTAATAAACGTATACATATTATATACAGACAAACACATACATAATCAACGACCAGACTGGAAAATAGTAGAAAAGCGTAGTTCTTAACTCTGCCTCCACCGGGAATCGAACCCGGGACCTCACGATTATCGTTCAGGTGTCTAACCTATCGGAGGAGGTTGTCGTATACATGAATGAGGAGGAAGTAAAGACACGTTAAAAGCAACTAAGGGAGTCTACCACTCAAACAACCATCCATTAGTCATTCCATACATTTTTATTACGATGCGTGCACACAATTAGACATGTAAGCTATGCATAATCCAAATACTAGTCCGCCTACTCGACTATTTAGTGTGGACCTGTTTCAGTAGTTACGACAGTCGGGTACCGAACCGGAGGCTGTTTGTTTACGCAAGCATTCATTGTGAACAGTTTTTCAAAACACGTACGTTGTATTGAATGGTCGTTGATTGGGTGTTACATACTTAAATTATTTAAATATTTTGTTATTTTTATATTTCATGTACGTCACAGTAATTCCCTTTTGGTGACGTGCTAAATACACGCTTGTACCTTCATTATTAAATAATAAAGATACAATACAATCTTAGAATAAAGTTATGTAGGTAAACTGAAAAATAGCAATTCAAGAAACCATTTTAAGAATATCTCTTGCGGCGTTAGTCGATCATTGACGATCTCCACAATCGCAAGTCATTTATTATACATATTCATACATACATACACATCACGCCTGGTTACCTGTAAAGGGTTAGGCAGAGATCTCGGATCCCCATTTGTCCCGATCCTGACAGACTACTTTCGCTTCATTGACATTCATATATCTTCTCATACACTCTCGGCGGTTATAGGTACTCCTAACGTCACCTTTTTTAAATTTTTCTAATATTATTTTTCATTTATTACTCTATCTTATATTGACTATACTTCTCTCTAAATAGATATAAAGCACCGAAGATTTCACGTAGTGTTCCATGTCGTTGTGTACAGGCACTGATTATTTCCTAATTGAAATACGAATAACCAACTGTATGTGGAAATGTACATATGTCAATGAAGCGCAACAAGTATGCAAGGATTGGAAAATAGATATTCATGACCTCTAACTACACTTTTATAGGATAACGGTTATATGTATGAACTATTTATACCTTAATTATTGCATTCCTTTCCCTTCTTACGATAAGGGTGAGTGCGTACTTAGCGACGCGTGAAAGTTTAACCCGCTGTAAACGCTTCTTAAGATTGACTATTCAATGAACTTATTCCTCGATGGTTGAAAAGATACGATAATTAACCTTTCTAAATTATAGTTTGTAAGGAAGGGCGGATGAGAATAAAGGTTTCGTAAGGTACGTTACACAAATTTAGCTAAGGTAACTTATATGCTCGAAAAATTGAAGTGATAGTTCGAGATAGTGAAAAACAAATCTACATAGTTTGTTGAAATAATTTAACAGAAACATGAAGAATAGAAGTTTATTGACTTGAGTGTAGAAAACATAGAGTCTTCTTACAGTGAATGATTTTTCATTCAAGGTAGATTCCAAACTATCCCAATGATACATAGAGCTGTGAATCACTACATAGTATAAAACAAAGTCGCTTTCTCTGTCCCTTTGTATGCTTAAATCTTTGAAACTACACAACGGATTTTGATGCGTTTTTTTTTAATAGATAGAGTGATTTAAGAGGAAGGTTTATATGTATAATAACATCCATTAAATTGTAGAGTAGGCTATATATTTTATACCCATGCGAAGCCGGAGCGGGTCACTAGTACATTATATAACTTAAAATATCTTAATGCAATGCTGCAACACCTCGGTCATAATAAGTCTGTCACGTCACGAGTGTCACTGACCGGTTAGTGTCAAAAATAAGTTGATCTTTTCCACGCATGTCCGGGTTGGCATCAGCCGCTTAAGCCCTGGATCATATGGACTATAATAAGCAAAATGTCATATGGAAGACTGCACCGGACCGAATTAGACCGAGCGTAAATAAAGGCCTTATTCAGGTTACTACTTTAACTACTTCTTTTACTTACTATAACTTTTTACTACTTAAATATTTGAAGTTTATTCCCGTTCTAGTTTAGGATATAAAATGTAATGATATATGACTGCCTTTACTCTCAGCAAGTGTTGCAGATAGCGATGAAGGGAATAGGGGGTCAATAGAATATATTTATTTGTATAAAATGGGTTATCGTGGTAATATGCTGAAGGTAACAGAGAATATAACGTTTCACCGAGATTCTGCCTACTCCAAAAGGTATTAAAGGGGGTGAGGATTAGTAAGCTAGTGAATGTGGCTAAGGTAGTGCATCAAAATCCGATAGTTGTAGGCAATAAATGTAAATATATGCCCTGATGGTGTATTCCGAAGAATAGGCACGTTTCCCTACGAGGTTTTCCTCTCGCGTGTATAGGCGCATGAATAGATAGCTTGAATTGCATTCTATTACAACACAGGTTAAAAATACTCCTTGTTAGGGCGTGCTGTCATCTTGACAGGTCCACATGGGGACACAGAAATAGCCCCTTCTGCTTTAGTCGTCGACACATCAATCATTGAGAGCAACGGTTCAACAACAAAATTAACTGTTACACGTGTTTATACAGTATTTGGAGAAATTAAGAGAAAAACAGACATCTTTTTATATACTATTACCCCTGCTAGATTGGGACGTAAAAAATAATGCTAAATTATTTAAACCCGTTCTTCACAGACTCACGTTCATAATAATTATGCTATCAAAGCTATGTTATGAGGTATGTATGTACTCGTAAATAACAGGTCCTAAAGAATCTTCTCCTTATGTTACTGATATCAATAGGACAAAATCGGTATGAAATTACTAAATTAATAAAAAGTGAACTCAATAAACTCTTAATCCCGTAATAAACTTTTACGTAAAAGAGACAACCTTAATTTCTACGTTCTTTACTCAATTCCTAGAACCATTACCAACCGTATGTTTACATTTTACCCACATCTTAGGTACACACCTTTCCCAAACTGTGGCGCCACAGATTAATTGAGTCGTAACGTTACGCCAAATAACATTCAGCCATTACGTCACGACCGATGGAAAGTATCTGCTTTCCAAATGGAAACGGACCGGCTCTCGACCAATATTCAAACGCCTTGCTAATCAAGATTTAATCGCTATCATATTAATATGCCGGTTACGTAATTAAATAGAGCAATGATTGATGTTTACGTTGGGCTGCACGGAATACTAAGTAGCTACCGTTCTTCTCTGTATGTGGTAAGAGGAGATTACGAGAATAAGGGTCAATGACAGCTAGTGGAACATTGGCTAGCAGTCTGGTTATTCCATGTTAAGCTTCTCATAGGACCAGACCGTAATAAACAATATATTAGTTTCTAATTTGTAGACATCAAGGATAAAATAAAGTGAATATACCTATTATACATAACTTAGACGTGTACCTAAATAAATACATTCATTCGTATATCTTAAGAACCGCATTATACGTTCAAAGAAAAATATTTGTATAATCTTCAACTAAACATTACATAAAATAGCAACCCTGCCAAACATGCTTTCCTGGTAGCTACTAGCCATCAAAATAGAAAAGAAAATACTTCCAGCGTGTACACAAATATAATTAAATACTGTATACAGGGTGGCGCATTCAAAACGGTCAGTATGGGAAAGTCTGAAACTATAAGAGATACGAAGATTTGTTCTTAGGAACCATGTCACCGATTTTGATAAAAAGAATAACTGCATTCATACTTTCTTTGAAAAAACAACTGTATCCAGTACGGGAATCGAACCCGGTTGCTTTGAAAAAATAAATTGGCCCTTTTCACTTTTTCTCTTTAAATATCAATTGTGTAGGTCCTAAGCTGTAAATGTCTGTATAAAACATGGTGTCGAAAATGAATAAAATGCATTGTTTTGGCATACTTTAGTTTATCATAGTACGTTTTCTAAGTGACCACCGTTGTTTTCAATACAATATTCAACACGTTTAGGTAACGATCTTACTATTGAATTTTGTATTTTCATGTGGTGAATTTGCGTTAAAATTGACTTTATTGCTACTTTTAGGTCTTCAATGGTGTCATAGCTTGTTTTGTAAAATCCTTAACGTAATCTCACAAGAAATTTTCTAATATGTTTTAACACGTCACTTTAAGTGGACTTTTCAATAGATTGTTAGTTTTTGATTACTGTAGATAACAAAACCTCCTTAAAAGATTAATGCAATGCTAATGCCACATAATATGGTGTATGTAACAAGTAGGGAAGTACAAAACTACAAACAGCCTCTTGAATATTGTTACGTTGTTGTATGTAAACTACTATGATAAACTAAAGTATGCCAAAACAATGCATTTTATTTATTTTCGACACCATGTTTCATAGAGACATTTACTGCTTAAGACCTACACAATTGATATTTAAAAAGAAAAAGTGAAAAGGGCCAATTTATTTTTTCAAAGAAAGTATGAATGCAGTTTTTCTTTTTATCAAAATCGGTGACATGGTTCCTAAGAACAAATCTTCGTATCTCTTATAGTTTCAGACTTTCCCATACTGACCGTTTTGAATGCGCCACCCTGTATAGCATACCATTTCAACAGTCAGGGAAAACATCGTGAGGAAACCTACTTATACCTCGAGATAGGTAATAGTCAGTGTATACGGCTATACGATTTACTATCTATCACGTTGGGTGTTGTCTATCAAGTGAAACGCGGGCTTCGAGTGACCCATACCTAACATGCCGTCGAAATTTCGCAGATGGGCATACAAGCCTCTGACTACGCCGCCACAATAAAAAAGGGAGTGTGTACACAAGTAGTGTAGCTTATGTTTATATTTACATACCATCTCCTTCTTCAGATAGGCCAGCTGCCCGTCCAGGTCCGATGGTGGTGGACCCTCGGACGCTGGAGAACTGGGTTCTGACTCCGACTCCACGGGGTCAGCGAACCCACTCAGACTCTTGGGTAACGGAGGCAGCCCTGGCAAAGACATGGTACTGATCGCACGGAATTGCTTGCGTAACCTGGGAATAAATAATAATATTAAGGACATTACACCAATTGAACTAGCCCCAAGGCACAGATAATATAATACTACAGTACAAGGTAAGTTCATTTAAGACTTGTTTAAAAGGTAATAGTTAACGTATATATAAGAAATATATACTTATTAAATATAGATAAATACATATATAACTAGTATATATAATGAACAACCAGACTAGACAGCAGTTGAAAAGCATAGTTCTTAACTCTGCCTCCACCGGGAATCGAACCCGGGACCTCACGATTAGCGTTCAGGTGACTAACCGATCGCGCCACGGTGGCCTTAAAAAATTAGGTAGGTCAATAACTGCATTTCTTAAGGTTGAATTGGATGTGGTAATAAGTTAGGTTATCGCTATTATACATAATCCACAGCGTGATGCTAAAGTTGCCCATCTGTTCATCCAGAAAGAAACAGAATGACGCGTGTATAAACATACATTGACATATTCACGCCTCTACGTCCCCAACGGGATAGGCAGAGACTATCGAGCGCCACTTGGAACGGGTGACAAATCTCTTTTGCTTCACTCACACCCATTAACCTTCTCATACATGCTATTCTGTTCTTCACACTACGTACACCCACCTTGGGAAGACTGAAGACGTGAGTATAAAAATATATCTAATTTATTGTTTTATTTAAGCACTAGTGACCCGCTCCGGCTGCGCACGGGTATAAAATATATAGCCTACTCCACAATTTAATGGATGTTATTATACATATAAACCTTCCTCTTGAATCACTCTATCTATTAAAAAAACTGCATCAAAATCCGTTGCGTAGTTTCAAAGATTTGAGCATACAAAGGAACATAGGGACCGAGATAGCGACTTTGTTTTATACCATGTAGTGATGTCATGTAATGTTTAGGGGTAAATAATAATTAACTTTAATGAACGATTAGCGAAATAATAAAATAACGCCTATACCACCATAAACCTGAGAGTAATGGTAAAGAGGCTTGAATAAATATAATCCCAAGGTTCTATCCATGTCAAAAGGGAATAGAGGACATATATATGTATGTCAAACATCAATATGAATAACATTGTAATCGGTAACTTATCACTATATGCGCCGCATGTTAAGCTGAGCTGATAACGGTAATTATGTTGACTATGCTAACACTTGACAATAGATTGAGGGAAATCATCAGTGCGGAAACCTGCCTATTTCAATAGATAGGTAATAGTCAGTATCTGTATTGTTTATTAATTGTTACGTTAGATACTGTTTGGTAAAGAGTTTGTCTGTCCATATCATCAGCTTCAACCTCGTTTTTCTTCGGTTGTAGCGGCTGGCGGCGTTGGCATAACCATGGCAACGGAATAACAAGTGCAAACGCCTTGGCATCAGTGTTTGTACTTTCGCCGACATAACCTTACTGGTGAATGGCTTATTAAAGAATGAAACAAAAATAAAACATAAGTAATTCTAGGAATAATCTAAGCTGGACCTTCTAACACTATCTAAGCTGGTTACCTACATTATTTTACCGTCCCGGACTAGCACGGGACCAAAATAGCTGTAGTCCCATCTTACTATGCCTACGGGACCAGATGTTCATTCAGCGTGGACTATTAATAAACGTTTCAACGGATAACAGTCCAAATTGGATAAACACGAATGTTCAAAGAAGTGTGAAAAACGAATATGGCAGAAATATTAAAATGCGTACATACATACGCGTTCACGACCATTAACCCTTGCGGGGTAGTCAGAGGTTCAGGTGTCAGGCAATTGTGAAGGTAGTAATTCTATCGACACCTCGAAACCCACGTGTTAACCAGATAGACAGTACTCAATGTGACAGGTGGTGAGCCATGTCGCCATTTACAAGCACTGACTATTACCTGTTCGGGGAACAAGTAGGTTTCCTCACGATGTTTTCCCTCGCCGTAGTATTAAAATGCGTCTTGTGTTCGTATGGGATTTTGTTTAATGTAACCGGCTGTCAATCTTAACATCAAGACGTAAAGGTTCAAGCAACAACAAACACGTTCACGATACATCACGTTCATTATCCCTTGCAAGGTAGTCAGAGGTCTATATATCCATCTTTGTGATATTAGTGATTGTAACTATGACCACCTCGAATATGTGTTAAACAGATATATAGTACCTAATTACAGGTAGACTATGTCACCATTTACAAGAACCCACTGACTATTGCCTGTTTCGAAGAAAAAGTATATATGTATTAACTGATCTTTCGGCGATAGCTTGGCCATATGTGTTCATACTTCTACATTACTCAAGTGTTACTCCCTAAATACAGACTAAATGTGACTTTAGTAACCTATCTTTCTATGTTCTATCCCCCTTCGAGAAATACAAGATCATGTGTCAATCAAATGACACTGACATAAATAGTATTTTTATTTAAGAGGCATAAGGCTTGCGACACAACAGCGTTCTGCCAAAGTGCATTGCCAGATAAATTTCTTGGTATAATAATTAGAACATAACCCGATTTCGTCATTGTGAATACTTTTCTCAATGCTGACTATATAGGTCTTACTGTTGAGCAACGCCAAGGGATAGACACAGTACTGGGCTATGAATAATCATCACTACATAGTATAAAACAAAGTCTCTTTCTCTGTCCCTATGTCCCTTTGTATGCTTAAATCTTTGAAACTACGCAACAGATATTGATGCGGTTTTTTAATAGATAGAGTTATTCAAGAGGAAGGTTTATATGTATAATAACATCCATTAAATAGTGGAGTAGGCTATATATTTTATACCCGTGCGAAGCCGGAGCGGGTCGCTAGTTAAATATAAATACTAAAAATCTAGACATTAGTACAAACACATTATGATAATTTTGTTAAAAGTGGCCTAGGAGATATTTTATATCGCATAGGTTTTGTCTTCTTTGAAAGGTTTAAGGTACTTGAAAGTATGTAATGTGTTCTACCTCCTTTGAAAGAGAGGACGTGAATGTACATGTGTGTACAATATACTTAAAGTCATTTAAATTACACTAGTAATAGTACTAACATTTTCTTTTGTCGAAATGTAGAAGGCGACAAAGGGACTAGGGGTAGTCGAATCTATTGGGCGTAATAAACTACATAGATCAATTTGCAATACACATTCTCAACAGTCATACTAAAGGCGACCGCAAAGATAACATATCTCCGAGATTCTGCCCACCTCAAAAAGGAAAGAAGGAATTTAATTTAACATGTCTAACTTTGATATAGGTTAAGGAAAACAATGTAATAGGAACTAGCTTAGGTCACCTAATATCCTATTTCACTTGCAACCATGTAACCATGTTGAAATGCGATTGTATAAATATTATTACTTAGTCACCAGAGTGATTTAAACATTGTGACGGTAAAAATATACACTTCACGACCATTAAACCTAGCAGGGTAGGCAGAGGTTAGCGTGTTCATCTTTTTTTAAAATACGTTATGCGGACGACTAATGAAACATAAACATACGCTTCACGACTTTTGTATACAAACTCCCTTATTTATTATGGCGGGGTAGTCAGAGGCTTAAGTGCCCATCTCCGAAAATTCGAAGGCATGTTAGGTATGGGTTATTCAAAGCCCGCGTATCACTAGATAGACAGCACCCAACGTGATAGGTAGTGAACCGTATCGTCGTATATAGGCACTGACTATTACCTATCCTGAGGGATAGGCAGATTTCCTCACGATGTTCTCCCTCACCGTTAATACGACTAATGATCATGTATGATATTATATATGATTATAGACATAATCTATGATGAGGCTAATAAGTAAATATGCATTTCACCACCTTGCAGGGAAGTCAGAAATTCATTATGTCATATTACATATCATTGTATAGCCAATACATCATATCATCTACGCATAAACAGCTTCTTCACCAGATATTACCCAACGTGACTGGTTTCATGTCACCGTATAGACACTGACTATTACACTTTCCATGAATAACTATAATTTAATACGAGCTCTTAAGAATCCAAACACTTCGTAGGTTCGACCGTGATCTTTCAAGCCTCTGACTACCCCAATAGAGTAAACGGTTGTGAATATAGTTATTAACTTTTCAATATAACAGATTTTGCTCGCGAATAGTATAAAATAAATATTTATGTAGTAGTCATAGTAAGACTTGTGACGCATGATTATTAATAATAGCAAACTTGTTTCTAATGTGTATTGTTCTACATACATATGTATTGTACTTAATCTTTGTATGGCCAACATACACACAGAACAATGTGTATGATATTCCAATGTGTGAACATAGTTGATGGTTGTTACCCTATCGTCTAATAGTTCTATACTGGGCAGAAGAAGCTGTTTACATTATTTTCAAGTCCCAAATACTGTCATAGTTATAATTATAATATATATTAGATATATATGCATCACGATCGAAAACCTTTTCGGGGTAGTCAGAGGTTGATTGTGTAGCATCTACTAAGAATTGTGACAGACTTTACTCACTCGAAACTCATATAACACAGGTGGTAACATAGCTATCCCTTTAAATAGGTAATAGTCAGTATATTTGAATAATTGCAACAATATATTGAGAAACAAACTTTCTAATAACTTATAACTTTAACACACTGACCACCTCGATACAAATTGCAGTCGTGACGTTACACTTAATGTTGTTATTACATCATTGTTACGTATTAGCTTCAAGGATTGTGGATGTGAGTCTGTCTATGTAAGTAACATTATGCTTAATAAGTAGTTAAAACGAGTATTACTATATTGTCTCGTGCTAGCTGGGACGTAACAAGAAAGCTAATTAGCTGCCTTTTTGCTGCTGTATTAAAACGATAGGCCGTACCAACATTACTATTCCAAGTATTGTTTACATACACTTGTTCCCTCTAGAGGGGTAGTCAGATCGGATCCCCATTTGTCCCGATCCGGACAGACCACTTTCGCTTCATTGACATTCATACATCTTCTCATACACTCTCAGCGGTTATGGGTCCTCCTAACGTCACCCTTTTTCAATATAGCGTCTATCTGACTGTCTTATTATGGTTTAATCTTTGTATATCCGAGCATTTAAACTATTTAGTAGTAGTATTTTAACTTAAGTTATTTATCTAAATGTTTAAATAGGTTTGTGTATCATTTACCATAATCTGTAAGTTTAATCTTTTTTTAAGTATACGTATTATACACAATTTCAGCCAAATAGTTTGTAGATTATGTAGCATGGAGGTTTACCTTGATTTTAGGTCGTCATCCAGTATATACGCATACGCCTGATCACTCCCTTCGTCTGCATGACTGCTGGATTCCGACGCAGCATAGGTAGGCTCCGAATCCTCCGATCCAGACTTGCTCTGCACAGAATCCTGCCTCTCCAAGACCCTGGTTACATCTGACTGAGACTTCATAGTCTGCAGCTCATAAATCAGGATCTCGTGGTTATTCATGTCCTTAGGTATCGCATCTATCTCACAACAGCTCCCACTTCTTGACATGTCCTTGCCTTTATCGATCACTGCATTGGGTTCCTCATTATTTCTGCTAGCTAGGATTTCTGAAATAAGTCTTTCGGCGTCAGAGGTTCGTTCTAAGGAATTGGTTTTGCTATCTGAGACTGTCTCTTGTGGACTTGAGCTGCTGGTCGGACTGTCCCTCAAGCGATCGTCAAAGTCCTGCACCTCTTCCACGGTGGCGTAAGGTGCTTCTGGCGGAGGTACCTGAGGGGGTTTCCTGGCATCAACAGGAACGGAGTATACACTAAGTTCAGGCGATCGTTTGGGAGACCCATTGCAATCAGTATTCCGTCTAGGAGGTAAAGCCTTGGGTATTTTGAGCTTAGGCTTCGGAGATATAGGGGGAGGTGGCGCCCTCCTAACAGGGACGTTCTTTTCAGCGAAACTGGAGGACTTGGTCAACTTCTTACCTTCCTGATCCAACTTATTGGAGGTCGACAACGATCGCACTAGTATTTGTTTACAACTTTTCACGGCTCGCGAATTGAGCGATTCGTTCGACTTGCGAAGCGCACTGACGGGTATTGAACTACTATCACTGGAGCTCCTCCGGGAGTTTTGTCCACTCGACCTGCGTTCGTCGGAGGAGGAGCCCCTGTCACTGATCACGTCGCGGATGAAGGACTTGACTCGCGCCAGGCCGTTCTGTTTGGGCGCGCTGCCCTTGTCGGGGTTGCTCCGCTCGAGGGTCTTGGCCTTGGCGAAGGCCTTCTGCTGCTCCCTGGCCACGTTGTAGGAGGTGACCGCTCGGGAGTCGGCGACGGCCTTCCTGGTCTTGGCGAGGGCCTCGGCCACCACGTTCTGGTTGGGCCTGGGCGGCACGGGCGGCGGCCCTTTCACCTTCTTGTTCATTGGCACCTGCGCATTCTGGACCATGAGCATGCCGGACGCTCACTCTGACGCTGCTATAAAGGGACACTATAGGCGCGAGTTCACGAAAGTTGCCCGATGCTGCATGAGAGAGGCGCACGTGCGGTCCGCGCGGCAGTCACTCGATCACTGGGCCAGTGGAGGCGCCGAGCCCCCCACTCGCGCTGCCCGAGAGCGAGTACTCACCATTGGTCCGTCACGGCGGCCGCGCAACAAGCTCTGGCGGCTCGTCATCAACCGATTGTTTACTACGCTCTGTATGCAAACGATGCAACGCATGGGAACCACTGTCAAAGTACAGCTGACGCATTTTGCACCTTGTTAACTACTTAATACTTTACGTACACATAATAGCAATATAATTGCAAGGTCAACTATTAATTCAAAATAATAATTATATTAATTTAAACCAAAACTAAAGTTTTAGTTTCACAATGGTAGAATAACATACATATGGATAAGTAAGTACACATAGCGACAATTAACGCTTTTTCCGTTCAACATTATAAGATTAACTTTCAATGTCCTTGTTAAATAGGGCAAGAGTAATTGCCTTTTAAGGGAAACCTCACAAATTCATCAAGTGAGTAGGTGGTTTGCACTATTCTTATCTTTTGATAGCGTACTAACTTAGCCAATGTAAAGTATTATGTTTAGGAACCTTATAGTTGTAGTATTATTGTAACTATGATTTATTTTTACATTTAAAAACAAAACAAACACTTTTACAATAATTAATAATAGTTACTTATAGTTAGTTACTGGGACTATTTGCGACTTGCATGCAAACAAAAGGCAAACGAAAGTGGATACGTACAGAAGTAAGTATGATAGGTTAAGAGGTTTAAAGGATTTGGAATAGAAAATTTTCAGTTCAATTTTATGACAGAACAGCATTTACCATTACAGTTTTATATTTACATTATTTTACATTACACACTCATCACTCCTGTTTCTCTATAGACTATTAGGAACACAATCCCCATCTGCCTCAATCCTAACAAACTGCTTTAGTTTCATTGATACTCATACATCTCCTTATACACATGTGGAGGTTATAGGTTATTCTAGCATCACCCTTCTTTATTATAATAATATTTGGGACACTATTACACTAGTTGAACTAGCCCGTTTGTAAATTTAATTAGAACTTGTGTTAAGGGTAGCTCCACTTAAGGTATTCAAAGGTTTCTTTATCTATTGTAATTGCAAATGTATGGGCATATGGAAATCATATTTTATGACTCAAATGTTTAGTTCACATTCTCATTTACCAATTTTCTTATTCCTATTATAACTATTCCTTATAAATACAATAATTACACAAAAGAGGACTGATTCAAATTATGATTCTATGTTGGTCTAGGGAATTGAACTCGGAACCTCTCTAGCGTTCAGGTGGTTGACCATTTGCCCTATGTAGGGTGTCAAATAAATAATAAAGGAAATCTGCTTATTTATTGAATCAAGTGACAGTTACTACTAATACACAGCAACATACAACTCAAAGGTAAAACGTGGTTCAAGGTTCAATAAACCACTTCTTAATTATGGAATAGACTTAAACCACTGACTATCCCACAAAAATAATTATTACGAAGAGGGTGTATGTTCATACATCCATCTTAGAGATGTCAATGTTGTAGTATTTGATTCATAAAGATACACTTGGCAGTGACCATGTTCAATTACTTCAATTCCAGTATGTATCAATATAAAAGTAGGTTAATAACACTAAGTTCATTTACCTTGAAAATTCAGTCTAAGAAAACACTAACCTGTTCAAATTCACTTGTTATTGAACTTCCAGTCTTGTCTGCACATAGGACACTGTTGTTGGGGCTGTGAATGTAGCCACTTGACTATGCAATGGATGTGGAAGCAATGGGAACACTCTCCCCAAACTAAGGGGCAGTCGTCTCCTGGTAACTTGCAGTCTGGGCAGCAGCTGTCGAAGGGCATGCGGCAGATACCGCAGTTGTCGTCGTTCGCTATCCAACGCCAAGTAGCAACACCAGTCCAACCTGGAAACCGGCCAAAAAAGGCGTATGGTTATACCAAACAATCATTAATTACAATATTTCAAAGTAGTCTTTTTACTATGTATATATAGGTATACATACTTTTAATGGTGACTTTCATAATTAGCGGTTGCCAGCATTATGTTGATAGAATGGAATAAAGAAATAGTGGTTTTAAATTATGTTAACCAAGAATAACAGCAAACACCAGTTTATGAAAAATCAAAACAAACTTGGTCGGACTAGCGGGCTAGTGTTGGGGAAGCAATACGATAATAAAGTTTTTTTTTATTAAATATTTTGTATTTTATAAAAACGATTAATGATATTAATAATTTCAAATAACAAAATTATAAATTGTAAAGACTAAAGTTGGCTCAGTAAAAATTTTATTCATAATATTGTATTAACTAAGTTCACAATCTAAGCCCTTCTCTACAAAAGTTTCAAATATTATGAAATTGAATTGATCATTAGTTTTCTGTCGCCATTGAGATGATGTGTGAATCGTAAAAATTGGAAATAATATTTTTAATATTATGGCGATTTTATTGTAATCTACGCGGCTTTCTGTGTTTGTAGGTTAAAAGCCCATATAATAATTTCTTATTGCATTCGTAGAGTGGTTTTGGGCCTATAAGAATGGCTACATTTGACTCAAAATATGATGTAAGTTCCACCTTACTTATTGTTTGATTATATTTCTACTAATATTTTAGTGAGTTTATTTTGGCTTATGGAACACGTCACCACTTGTGGTTTTGATGTACTTCCATTTGTTGGGATTTGTTTTGTATTCCAATAGAAACAACTACTGATTGCAATGGCTGCAGCATCATTAGTTACCAGTTGTTAATCTTATATCATTTGTTTACATTTTATTCAGTTTCTCAATTCTCTATAGCAAAGGTAGACACTGGCTGTTATAATTTGCAATGAAAAGTATCATTCAAAGTACCAGTTTGATACTGATCTTAGTTGTTACATTGAAAATAACTGATAAACTGAATTGATTCATTCTCTTCAATAGTTGAGTCATGCCGTAGTCAGTCAAGCTTGCATCCCACCATATTAAAGAGATTACCTTATACTAGCTGCTCCTGAAGTCATACTGATGCATTAAATGTTTTTATGTAGATGAATTCTGTACATGTTACTCCCACTTCTCTACGTAGGGCATTACCCAAAGTTGATATACCAGTTTCACACAATTGGCTCAACAATATATTGTATCCTGCATAAAGTAAAAGATTTCAGTCAGCAATTAATCCAGTATTAAGATGTCTACTCATCAGATATCTATTAAATCCACTGTCTTAAAATGGATAGGGTGCTATGTGACTTTTTGTTCATAGTCTTCTGTGTTACAGATGTACCCAGCCGGGGATGTGGGAGTGATAGAGGGAGAGATGAACATTCCCTCGCGAGGAGTGCCCAGTGGAGACAGTATGGAGTTCAATACTCTGGACGAACCAATCAAAGAAACATTTGTAAGTAACTTTTAATGGTTTCATTATGTTACACTCTCTTTATGTTCAAAATAGATTTCAAAATGCATTGTTTTCTAGAATATCAAACTGACAATCCAAACTGTATAAGAAAATTAAGTCTTCTACAAATTTTTCTTCAATTTTTGTAACATTTAATGAATTAGCCAATTCTTTAAAGACCATTATTATGAGACAAAAGCCAAATGCATGTAGTCAGAGGTTCAGGTTTCCATCTTGCAAAATGCGAAGATAGTAGTAATTCTATCAAACCCATGCGTTAACCAGATAGTCAGTACTCAGTGTGACAGGTGGTAATATTTTTATTTTTTGATTTTCCCATGTTGCAGGAACCATGACTTGACACTGTTTCCGCTGTTTTAAATGATTTATTTCAATTTCAGATGAGAGATCTCAGAGCAGTGGGTAACAAGTTCTACCATGTACTGCTGCCAAGAGAGAAGACTAGTCTGCTAAAAGAATGTAAGTAGAAGGTTATGCAGGTATATTAACACTGAGTATGGGCTGAGATCAGTGGCAAAAGCTTTAAGAACTAACTATATATGCTAATTAACTATGTACTAGTGAGTTACATGCAACTCTTTTAAGTGATGAATGCAATAGTATCTACACAGGTCAAATGGGCATAAGTTTTAACACTGTTACAGAAGTATGTAGCTACATTTAGAAAATACCATATTATTCTGCTATGTTCGAAAACTACTGTTTAGAAACAATCCACAGTAATAATAAACTAGTTAGTATAGTTTAACATTTTATATAGTATAGTTTAGCAATACAGATAAATTTGCATAAAATTTCCTCATTATTCAATAATAACTGACAGTTAAACATCATCTTTACGATAATGCTATATGACAAAAAATGACAACCACTTGTCTCAGATTGTCATTCACTCTTTCACTCACTATTATTTGTTAGGTACTAGACGCAAGAAACGGTAGCGGTAGGTAAAAAGAGTTTTGCAGTGATCATATTACGTGAATACTAAGTAGTATCTTAATGTAAAAAGAGGTGAGCTACAAGTGAATTGAGGACCTTCATAATTATCTATTTTATAATTAATTATATCCACTTTACCATAGTTTTCTCCTTCTCAACATGAAGTGTTTACATTGGTTATTTATCAAGAAATAAGTAATATATTTATGCTTGTTCTGATTTCCAGGGGACTTGTGGGGCCCTCTATTGCTGTGCACCCTGATGGCGACTATTCTGCAAGGGTCCACAGAAAGGGCGGACAACTCCAATGACGGAGGGCCAGAGTTTGCAGAAGTGTTTGTGCTTGTGTGGATCGGAGCGGCTGTGGTCACTATTAATTCCAAGTTGCTGGGAGGAAATATGTAAGTTACTTTGTGTGGTTTTAATAGTTTGGTTTCTCTTTTCTATTTACATATTATACTTAACTAAAGGATTGTGGTTTTGAGGTGGACAAAACCTCAGAGATGCAAACTTTTAGTGTTAAGTATCAGGGTATTGATAATATAATGTGATTGCCTGAGTAAATGCGCTTTTTCCAGCAGTATCCTTATAAATCCGACTTAGATTCTTCTACTGCGGTAGGTCTACATTGATCACTTGCTTTTAATGTTGCTTGTAATGTAGCTTTAGTTTGTATTATAATTTATTGTTTTTTATATTTAATATTTTATACATACATACGCTTCACGACTTGTGTTATCTAAGCCCCCGTTTTACTTAATAGACAGCACCCAACGTGATAGGTAGTGAACCGTATCTCCGTATATAGGCACTGGCTATTACCTATCCCGAGGGATAAGCAGGTTTCCTCACGATTTTTTCCCTCATTGTAATACATACAATATTTTATACATATGCTAGCTTACCTAAATAAAATAAACTGTGATTCTGTATGACCTCGTTCCAGATCCTTCTTCCAGTCAGTGTGCGTGCTGGGCTACTGCCTGCTGCCCATCGCGATGGCGCTGGTGGTGTGCCGCATCCTCCTGTTCACCTCGCAGAACACCTTCCTCTTCTTCCTCAGGCTGGTTATATCCATGCTGGGGTTCGTGTGGGCTACGTTTGGTAAGGATTATTGGCTTATACGTACATACATTTACGTCATTTAACCCTTTTGGTGGGGATAGAATCTTGGAGACACGATTATATCTCCTGGGTCACTTTTTTGAATGAAGTAAATTTTATATCCTTAATTATATACGTTATATACACATGAAAAGTCTTTTTAGGTTGTTAAGGGCTTGAATGGGTGGTTGTTACATATATTCAGCTGATCAAAGCACTCGTTTAATAAGATAGTAGATACAAAACGTGATTGTATGTGTGGTAAGGCTATTGCTGTGATAGTGGCTCAAAATGCAGATGATAAGAAAATTTCACATATCATCCATCTATTTGTCGTATGAAAGTGGCGATGGCCGTTGTAATTGCTAAGCTTTCGTTGCCCTTATTACAAAGAAAGAAAAAGTGAAGACTAGACCTAGACTAGAACAGTACTATAATAATAAAATAAATTAATATAAGGAACATAATTAAATGCACATCAAAAATCACCATCACCATGTACACCAAAATATAGCTAAACGCACAGCAAAAGTTAGGTTTGGGTTGGGACTCTTTTATTTTGGTGTACAATTCAGTATTTTTGATGTGCATTTTAATATTGTTTGATGTTCGTCTAAATACTAGCCCTAATTTAAAACAAAGCTAAATCAAAATAAGACAACTAGTTAACATTCTATTCACAAAAAATATGGTATAATATTTTTTTATTTATTTTCAGCTGCCACAAAATTCCTCGGCGACAGCCAGCCTGTAGGCAAGAAGGGGTTGGCAGTGTTCCCGATATGTTTATTCTACTTCATACTGTCGTGGCTAGTCGTGTCCCATAGTAATGTATAGGAACACCGCATTTATTTATTTAGGGCCTTACCACTGAATTAGGTATGATTTTAAGGATTTTTTAGTTTTTGTATACGATTATATGAAACAGTGTGTGACCCCATCCATTATGTCAGTCATGTCAGTCTTTGATAGATACTGGCTGTTACCTATCCAGAGGGATAGGTAGGTTTCCTAACCAAAACTAAAATTACATGAGTATCGGAACGGTCACCCATCAGACAAAGACAACGTCTATCGTTGCTTAACATATCTGATTCAAATAGAGAACACGAAGATGTGAACTATAAAGTTATACTGAATTTAGCAGTTGGGCCCTTTTGTATATAAGTATTTTTATGTAAAACGCCATCTTTTGGTGTTACTAGGCAGTTTTTCACAGACATTCCATTTGAAACGTTCGTTGTAAAAAATAGTTTGTATTTGACGAAATAGCTTTGATTTCATAAATAATAATTAAACTTCTAAATGAAATCCGTAATGAATTAAAAGATTAAATTATTTATAACAACTATTAACACATATAAGATTTTTTCTATTACGAAGAATAAGCAGGTTTTCTTTTGTTCACTTTTCTACGATTAATACAAATTATCTAAAAAGGAATGCTTGTAAAAAACTGTACTAATAAACTATGAATATTTGTTAGGTATTTTAATGATTGTTTAAAATTACATTATATTGTTTACGAATGTATTAAATAAGTTATGTCAATTCATTTTTATATTAAGGATGTATCACATTACCGAATTTCGCTTAGTTTAAATTTTTGTTCCATAAAAGTATGGATAATTATTTCATCAATATAAAACATACGCATCACGACCGTTACTTTTTGCGGGGTAGTCAGAGGCTGACTAATGGAGGCCAGTAATTATTTGGTAATAATTGCTAAGCACAAGTTGTTTGTAGGAACTTTTGTTACATCTGTCCCTTTTCCAATGTTTTAGAGTAGATATATATACACACGTCCATAAGAGGAGTAGACAGAAGAAAAGGTTCCAAAATACCTTTCGTTACGTTAAATCTTGAATAGAATGATGAGCCAAAACCATCGGCTTTCCAGCATAATGAAAGAGAACAAGAGGACTCAAAGTTTTCTTGGATGTTTTTCTTAAATTCCTAGTATCTGAACATATTTGTGTAAATATACCTTAATTGTAACAATATCTCCTTACCATTACATTCCCAATAAAGTAACTAACACATTAGGTTAAATAAAAGAATGTATATTTGTTTTTGGATCATTTTATTGAAACATTCATATAAAATTTTAGTAGTCCTACCGAAAGAGTTGTGTAATTCGAGACTTCAGTACTTTTTACTATCGAATTAGACAGGTACGCGGTTACGACTAGTTCCCTTAACATAAATGTGTCATCGTGACAGTTTCATAAAAGAATTATATAAATATTGCCTACTATACTACTGGATTTTATATTTCGCTAAACGCTATACAAAATATTTGTTGTAAATGTTCGACAACTAATAGTTTAACAATCACATATGAATCACATACCAATCACTATCCTTAACAGACATACACACTTACATATATGATTAAATGGTTCTTTTAGATTATTGTATTCTTTAGACACGTGATGTGCATAGTCCTTTAAATGCGCAATGACATATGACTGACGTTTGTAAAACTGACAGTAGAACGAAAGAATCGATGTTCATTGAACATGTTGATTCGATCTCATTTTGATTCATTTTGGCTAGTCAGATGATTTTTTAAGTAACATTGATATATGCACTCTTGATAGTTAAAATAAGTGCCTCGGAAAACAATAATCTTACAGAACACTCATTTGATTTCATAGACTCTGTCAATTTACATGTAATCTCAAAGATTTGACTAAATACTGGCCACAGCTATCAGTTTGCATATCTTTGTAAATATGTACAAAATAAATACAAATTACATTGTGTAACAAATATATCCATCAAAAGGTTTTCGTGAGTCTAAATCGATTTACATGGCAATGCGGACGATGGAATGTAATGAAAGATGTACTTAAAGACATTAAATAAGTATCGAAATTTGCACGCTCTCTCATTCACACAATATACCAGTAACATTACAGTATAACTTAAGTAAGACACAGTTTTTGAGTTTTCAAATAACCTTAGTTTATATGCTAAACAAAACTAAACATATCACCTTAATACCCCTTGCGGGGTAGTTCTGTATACAAGTAATTATATGAAAAAAAACGTGTTCTGGACCATTAACCCTTGCGGGGTAGTCAGAGAGGTTCAGGTGTCCATCTCCGCAATTGCGAAGGTAGTAATTTTATGGCCACCTCGAACCCACGTCTTAATAGGTTTCCTCACGATGTTTTCCATCACCGTAGTATTCGACGCATTTCGTAAATGTATTTTTATTACGAAAATGTACATAGAAATTCAATAAACTTCATTTCCATTGGTACATGCTCAAGCGGGATTAGAACTCTGTACCCTCGATACAGAGTCAAGCCCCAAACACTTGAGCTACGTCGAATTATATTAATTATGTTGTATCAAGAACTGCAAAAAAAATTTTTGTGTTTAGCCCCATTGCACAAATGTTTCATTAGATAAGCAGCACACAACGTGACAGGTTGACTTTGATGTCGCCACGTTAAATAAGTTTGGCTTTGGTAATGCTTCTGAATATTAGATACATATAAAATGTATAAAGTACGTATAATGGAATAAGGTTAATTGAAAACTTAACTATTGCCAAGCGAGGTCCTTAAAAATAAACAGCAGTCAATAAGCACATCCATTTTAGTACCAATGATTGGTGAATAAATAACATTATATTATTTTTTGTTTACATATTTTTTTCCAGTAGTTTTAATTTCTTGATTGGATGTGCCTTAGACATACTGTATTGTGATATGTCATTATGCACCGTTACGTCAACGAAATAAAAATTTTCTAAGCTAAATTTGTCAACACAAAACATCTTAGAACAAGCTCGATGTTGCAATTTCGCGTCTTCACAAAATTTAGAGATCTTGTGGCAATCACAACACCCAAGTTATTTTATCATCTAGTGTCCTATATGATCTGGTTACTGGTTACAAAATATAGATAGATCTGCTTGTTTGTCTATTTTTCTGCACTTAAAGTAGACCGTATTTTTGTAGTGCTTAAATTAGTCATAAATTTGTAATAGGCTAGAATTTTAAGAAGACTCGGATCCGCTCGACGTTTTATCGGGCGAAATGGGTGGCGAGTGCCTGGGCGACGTTTTGGTTGGTATTTGGTAAGACATGTGCATGTGCAGGGTTTCTCTGGCTTTCCTTGCGTTCTTGTACGTGAGGGAGTTGGCCCGGGGCTTGCGTCTGGAGAAGTGGCGCTCCACCCACTTGAGCATCGCGAGGACGGAGTCGGTGGAGGACAGACGTCGCTCAGCCGACGTTTTGGTGATGTGCGACGAGGCGATGCGGAAGGTTGCGGCCATACCTTTCAAGGCCTGTAATGAAGAATTTAGGTTACTTATGAGTGATGTATTATAGAAAGGGCCATTTAACTATGGCACTATGGTATGTAAATAGGATACAGACTGTTTTTATTTTCACCGTGTCGGGAAAGTTGACAGTTTGTTAATGTTTTAAAAACTTATATGGTTTAAAGTCATGACCGTATTCATTGTGCCTAATTAATGGTAGACAAAACCAAAAGTGCTTTCATAAAGTTATCAAAGCAATTCGTGACGGGATTAATAAAATTATTAAATTTAGACCAAAGAGGCTTACCAGCATGGCATCTTCATCAGTCACATCGTCACCAGCATAAATAATCCTGATTCTTTCGCTCCAATCAAGACCGAAAGCTGTTCTCAAGATGTAGATAGAAGCACGACCTGTAAATAAACAAAATATTGAAATGAATATCTGTAATGTAATATAAGCGGCTGTAGCCCAGTGGGTAAGACCTCGGACTTCGTATGAGAAAGGTCCTACGTTCGAATCCCGACTCTGGCATGTACCAATGAATGAAATTTAAATATGTTTCATTTACGTACATAATACAGTCGCTTACGGTGAGGGAAAACATCAACCTGCCTATCCCTCAGGATAGGTAATAGTCAGTGCCTATATACGGCGATACGGTTCACTACCTATCACGTTGGGTGTTGTCTATCTAGTCATACGCGGGATTCGAATGACCCATACCTAACATGCCTTCGAAATTTCGGAGATGGGCATTCAAGCCTCTGACTACCCCGCCATAATAAAAAAGGGAGTGTGTATACACAAGTCGTGAAGCGTATGTTATGTTTTATGTTATGAATATCTGTAATGTACTGTGTAACAAAAGTTATTAAGTGCTGAACTAGTTTTGTATATTCTGTGACGATAGGCACCCTAACGCATCATAAGCTTCTCATTGGTCTACTTTCTTATATCGAAATCTACATCAGGTCTACATTGAGGTAATCGAGAGAACTGTCAGCTTCTATTCACAGCTATATATACCACATTGGGTGCTGACTATTTGTTGGAGTACCCTTAATGGACGAAACTACTCAAATGCGGAGATGTCAATCTTCTTTTTGCTATCAAAATGTTCCATAAGTTCGTTTATATACCTTTATTCCACTCAACGGGAGGCCTGGCTTCGATGGCACAATGGGCTGGTGCGGGAGTGAACCCAGCTGCCGTGATCAGCTTCCTGGCCTGGTCAGCCAGCTCGGCTCTCTTGGCCAAAGGCGTCTCTCTGAAGTGGAAGGTCAGAAGGGCTCCCTTGTTCTCCACCCAAGCACCGTCTTTGCAGACCTGAAGATTTTGGTTAGGAAGAGCATTCAAAGTGTGGCGTTAATGCAGATACTGTACTTCCCGACTTATCGTAGCATGAGATTTAGGTTACATTGGCACACAAACTTATGGTCATGTCAGTTGATGTGTATACATTCAAGTCCTTAATTCTCTTAGAGTGAACAGAACCTCGGCATGCAACATTTTCTTACTCACGCCTAATGTCACAGCACAATTAGAAAGCACTACTTGCGTGTAGGTGGCTTCCTGCCAAAATATTTATAACACAAAACATTGTGACTACGAGTATCATGACAGGACATACCCAATGGGACAGTGCAGTTATCCAGACTTAAATAACATGTAATAGCCATAATTAGATAGTGACTAAATAATTAAATCTATGAATTACTATAACAAATAATATAAATTGAATTCACAGAAAGAACACGAGAACAAATCTACATTCTTAACCTTTTACGTTCTAACCTAACCTGATCTCATTGAGCATATCGAGAGCGTGCGTGACTTCTAGGCTCTTAAACCTCTAGCACAGATAATATAATACTACAGCCTCTAGTATATACCGCGAAGGAAGACATCGTATGTATTATCATATTGACAATTACCTGTTCTTGCAAAGCCTTGAGCAGGTCCACCACCTTGTCTTGGAGCTCCATGGGCATAGGATGGACGAATTTGCTGCCATCTGGATGCAGGATCTCCAGACCATGGTTACCAGCGTATGTTATACCCTCGATTCCGACCTGGAAAGGGAAAAGGGGATTTTGATTAATAAATAATCGTAAGTTTTATACCTTGCTCGGGACGTAAATAGTATGCTAACAAATTGCCTTTCTTTCTGGCATGTACGAACGTAAGTAAGGGATTGGTGTTCAATGGAACATATACTGGTTTTGGGTGAAAGGTGTGATATGATATGGTAAGCAGGTACGCAGTGTTCTTACCAACAATAACACGATTGGTTCAACAGAACCTTATATATTAGTAGGTACCGTTTCCGGGTGTGTGGATCATAGTAAGTAGCTCTTTAAATATCTGTATCTTAACTGTTCCTAATTCTGACAAACTTTCGTTTCACAGACTTCCATACACCTATGCAAATATACACGATAGTTACTTGTATGTATATCTCTATATCGTATTTTAACGTTGTACTTTTAAACAATTCGTTACATTATTTCAGACGCTGACTTCCGATACTAAGCCCGGTAACATACATACATACACATCACGCCTGATTCCCTGTAGAGGGATAGGCAGAGATCATGGATCCCCAATTGTCCCGATCCTGGCAGATTACTTTCGCTTCATTGACACTCATACACCTCCTCATACACACTCGGGGGTTATAGGTACAGTCAACACCAAAAGTCGATGAACAGAATCAACTTAACAAAACACCTGTTCACAATAAAATGCCATAAGTTATAGTCGCAACTAGGAAACAAAATAGCCTGTACACCATACACATACTGTGGTGTACAGGCTATTTTGTTTCCTAGTTGCGACTATAACTTATGGCATTTTATTGTGAACAGGTGTTTTGTTAAGTTTGTTTGTTTGTTAAGTTCATCGACTTTTGGTGCTGACTGTACTTCTAACGTCGCTTTTCAATATACATTCTTCTCGAATTCCTTAGCAGTACTTCACACACGCAAGGCCTATCCAAGATACCAAGACCGGGTTAACCCCTTATCACTGGCCATTAAGAGCACAGACAACAGTTTACATTGAAAAATATTATTGTTTTCAATACGATAGCCCCTGTCAAAGGTCGGAATGATAAAGATGTTATTGCAAATTCCCTTGAGAGATAAGAGGACGGCAGATATTGGTCTTGTGTCGATTCATTGAATTATTTCTATTGAACTAGGAATTCACTGTAACTTGGTTTGGGAAGAAACTAATTAAGAAGGTTATAAAAGGTAGAATGGAAGCTTATTGTATATATTTTTGTGGGATCCATAGATAGAAGAGCCACTTTATTCAAAACAGTATTTCTTCATCAATACAAGCAAGTAACAGTAAACAAGCTCTACATTTATATGTTTATAGATAAATGTGATAATGCACATCTAATTAAACTTGGCCTTAGACTTCATTGACGTTCCTATAACTCATTAGTATCAAACGTAGGTGTCATATAACTCGAAGATTAGTCATTCATTCGTTCCTAAGTTTTATAGTCTACATTGATTAGTTATTGCCTACTCTAAGCCTAAGTTCATTAAATAACAATACACAACGTAAATCGTAACAGGTGATCAGTGTATCACTACAATTTCAAAGTTTTTAAGACGATCCAAAAGGTTTTCTCTATTCTATGGGAATTATATATTCTAAGGGAAATCCTCAGCTTAGCAGCAAACCAATGACTTTATAATTATAAATGTATAATATAAAGATATAAAGACAATCGCCTTCACGACCATTAGTAGTATTCGATGCATGTACATAAAAATTCATTTAATTTAATTTCCATTGGTA
The DNA here is from genome assembly GCA_030578115.1 of Leucoptera coffeella. Taxonomy (NCBI): domain Eukaryota; kingdom Metazoa; phylum Arthropoda; class Insecta; order Lepidoptera; family Lyonetiidae; genus Leucoptera; species Leucoptera coffeella. Next base: position 2,629 of record JAMBLF010000834.1, on the reverse strand, counting down.
CATGCCCAAGCGGGATTCCAACCCTGTACCCACTGATACAGAGTCAAGCCCCAAACAACTGAGCTACGTCGATTTAAGCACCCGATACCTAGCTTCCTAACGTCGCTTATGTAACGACAAAAAACTGTCACGTTTTCCTTAATCATAGGGACACGTGAGGCGGTAAGAAGTTATCAGTAGGCGTACGTATGGTCATAATTATCAAATAATAAACGAGCCGATGTAAGGCCTAAGGTCAGACGGTTCAAGTACGCATTTACTTGTACTTTCAAGCCCCGTGACAGTCTGGGATAGAAATAGTATAAGATACATACATACGCTCCACGACTTGTATATACACACTCCCTTTTTTATTGCTGCCCGTCTCCAAAATTTGGAAAGCAAGTTAGGTATGGGTCACTCGAAGCCCGCATTTTACTAGATAGACAGCACCCAACGTGATAGGTCGTAAACCGAGGGATAGGCAGTATTCCTTACGATGTTTTCCCTCACCTATAGCTAGTTGGAAATACTATGCTACGAGTTATTACTGATTTTCTTCCCGGCATTTCGTAGGATACTAAAGGCTAAATGATGCCACATTTTGGTAACGTAAATTTCACTTTTAAATATACAGCAACGTGAAATACCCTTAAGGAAAAGAATAGTTTAAACATAATTCTTTCCCTTGTAGCGAAGCTAATGTATTTCGTCATTTATAAAATTACGCTAGAAAAGCTTAGAATTTAAATTAAATTCAAAACCTATTTACTGTTTTTGAATAGATACCGTCAACCATTAAGCTACATCCTATATGCAAACATACCATCGATACGTGAACAATTATTATACTACCAAGGTGCTTGGTAATTAAGTTGTAAAACGTGACCAATAATAAGTTCTCTCTTACGAAGGGAATGATTGAATACGAGTATGTACATTTATATATTTGCGACTCCGTGGCACGTTTGCTTTGCCGGTCCTGGGTTCGATTCCCAGTGGAGACAGAGTTAAGAACTATACTTTTCTTCTACTTTCCAGTCTGGTTGTTGATTATATTCGCTATATATTAAGGTTTATATAACATGTATATATTTCTTAAATGTACATTGAAAAATTCCCCTAACACAAGTCTTAAATGAACTTCCCAAGGGGCTAGTTGAATTGGTGTAATAGTGTCTAAAATATTATCATATATAAGTATTTTCTTACCATATTCTTTACATTATCCACGTTTCTCCCAGATATAATGGCTATATACACGTCTGACATGTTAGATAGTCTTTGGAGCGTGTTTTTGGTTTCCAATGGCAACGTGGCTAGGTCCGGATGGGGGGCGATAGGAGCCAAGGTTCCATCGTAGTCCAGGAGCAGAGCCAGCTTCTGTGTGTAACCTATGTACCTGTGAAAAATAGAACGTTAAATCATAAGTTATATGCTGGATAGAAAACGTAGGACGTTAAAACTTCGTAGTTTATGCTGCGGGTTTGTATATGGTTTGGTGACCGATGAACATGTAGTTGGCCAAACCTTATTGCTGCTAAAGGGTTAATAGTTGTTATATTAATCTATGACATCCATACATAAGCAATGAATCTGTTTCTTACAGTGGTAGCTAACTGAAGTTGATTAATGGTGGGCGTTATCAGGATCGCGATAGGTGCCCGATTGCGTATGTGATTGTTAAAATATATACTTTCATAACGACTACGGTGGTCACTCAAGGTTTAACTACTCCTAAAGATATATCGGTCGTGATACTGTCAAAGCTATGTATATTAGATATAGTGAGAATCATAATATTTAACCGGTCGCCTTTAGTATAACTATTGGGAAAGTGAAATTAATACGAAAGATTGGGGTTAGATGCTATGAACTAAGCACTTATTTGATAAGACGTGACTTCGAAATGGACATACACCTACATTTAGAATAGACACGCAACCTTCGCCTACCTTAAAAGGAACTAATTTTCGTTCCTTATGCACGTTTACACCTCACAAAGGTATCATTAACATTCTTGTATATTAATGACTTTGTAATAAAGCTACGAGCATAAGATAAATCTTCCGCATCATTTGTAACTAAGGAATAAGAATAATAAGTTCGAACAACGACTGTAACATTAAAACAACGGTTCTTAATGGATCGCCAAAATCAAGCAACGTTGGTCATGAACTATATTAGGATGGGTGACCATTAGGATAAATGTCTTAGATAAGACAGAAATTTTCAGGAAAGTTCTACTACTGGAAGCGTTAGTGTCTACTTTACAACTACTACCTTTAAGAGTGTTTTTTAGACAGATATGACCACAACAACCCCACTTTTCACCCGGTAGTTATGTGGTCTATTCTGACAGAGGTCACTTAATCTTCTGTTTTCACCCGGTAGTCATGTAGTCAATTTCTACAGAGGCATTCTTCTGTTTACTCTTAACGGTTAAAACACTTGATTCATTCACAAAGAGGTGACCTTCGGCGACACGGTCGGCTGCTCCAAGATTAAGACCTTCCGGCACAGATACGATCGAAGGAGGGCATTTATTGATTGATCTGTGCTGTATGAAGGAATGATAACCCCAAGAAGGTTACGACACTGGGTCTCTCAAATCCTCAGCATTAAGGTGTGTTGATGTGTATTTCAGATG